>CAIGRN010027942.1:0-39948 GCA_903798345.1 Fraxinus anomala
AAATCATGGCCTATCTATTTATCCTAATCAGATTCCCGCAAACAAAGAGAGATACCAAAGATTGGTGGGGAAGTTGATTTATCTAACCCACACGAGACCTGATTTGTCATATGCAGTTAGTGTTGTAAGTCAATTCATGCATAACCCTAGTGAGCAACATATGTGCAGTTAATCGGATATTGGCATATCTAAAGTCCTCTCCAGGTAAGAGTATTCTATACTCAAAAGGGGGGCATTTAGATATTGTGGGTTACACGGATTCTGATTTTGCTGATCAAGATTGGACAGAAAATCTACATCAGGATATGTATCGTTTGTTGGGGGCAATCTTGTGACTTGGAGGAGTAAGAAACAGAATGTGGTCTCACTATCCAGTGCCGAGGAGGAGTATCGAGCATTACATCATGCAACTACCGAGCTTACATGGTTAAAACTCCTCCTTAGTGAACTTGGGTTTGGTCCGGACAAGCCTATGTTACTTTTCTGTGACAACACTGCTGCCATCAAAATTGCAAACAATCCTGTGCAACATGATAGAACAAAGCATGTTGAACTTGATAGGAACTACATCAAAGATAATCTTGATTCCAAGAATATAGAGGTTCCATACATCAAGAGGGGGGAACAACTGGCTGATATAATGACACATGGAGTTGCTAGTGGACCTTTCTATACAATGCTATCCAAGTTGGGCATGCGTGATATCTATGCACCAACTTGAGGGGGAGAGTTGAAATATATACCAACTTGTAATCTTTGTAAATGTTAGGGACTAATATGTAAACTTCATTTCTATCCTTGTATATAGTTGGTAAATTATCAATCAATATTAAGTTTTTCTTCAAACTTCTCGACTATGTTTACTATGAACATGCCTAAGATGTTTTGGGGGATGCTATCCTTACATCCGCATATTTAATCAATCGAATGCCTAGTCGAGTCCTAAACTTTGAGACACCACTCCAAAAACTTCAGAACTATTTCCCAACGTCTCGACTCAGCTCTAATATATCCCTAAGAGTGTTTGGGTGCACTGCATTCGTTCATATTCACTCTCATCACAGAAGTAAACTTGATCCCCGAGCTATTAAATGCGTCTTGATTGAATACTCTCCTACACAAAAAGTCTACAAATGCTATGATCCTTCCATGAAAACGACCTTTGTAAGTCTTGACGTTACTTTCTTTGAAAACACTCCTTCAGCAACACCTCTCTTCAGGGGGAGACCTTACATGAAGATCGTTTCTTTGACTTCAGCCTCTCCCCTCCTGAACTTATCCTACCATCTGAACCAAGTATGCCATTAATAGAAGGGAACTTAATTCTAGGGGGAGATGCAGGAAAACAAAATGATAAGGAGACACTGGTTTATTCAAGAAAGCCAAAATCAAAGAACATAGAGGATCTCACCTATGAAGCACCAAGAGAGTCGTGTGCTCTCCACCCTATTTCAAAATTTATGTCATATAATGCTTTAAATACAAGATTTTGTGCCTTTACTACTCACCTTGACAGTACAGTGATCCCAAAAACTAATCAGGAAGCCTTGGAAATTCCAAAATGGAGAGAAGCAGTATTGGAAGGAATGCGAGCATTAGAAAAAATGAAACTTGGGAAGTACTGGATTTACCAAAAGGGAAGAAACTTGTTGAATGCAAGTGGGTCTTCAATTTGAAATAAAAAGCTGATGGGACAATTGAATGGTATAAAGCTCGGTTGGTGGCAAAAGGATTCACACAAACTTACGGTATTGACTATACAGAAACATTTGCGCCAGTGGAAAAACTAAATACAATTTGAGTCCTATCATTAGCAGCGAATTTGGATTGGCCACTTCAGCAACTAGATATTAAGAATGTATTCTTAAATGGAAAGTTAGATGAAGAAGTATTCATGACACTACCACTAGGATTTTGCAGGGTAAATGAAAAAAAATCGGGTATGCAAACTGAAAAAGTCCTTATATGGACTCAAGCAATCACCAAGAGCATAGTTTAATAAATTTGCGAAAGTATTGAAAAGTCAGGGATATCGTCAAGGACAATCAGATCACACCATGTTTCTTCGACCATTTGAAAATGGTACTAAAGTTATTCTGATCGTATATGTCGATGACATTATTCTGACAGGTGATAATATAGTTGAAATGGAAAGACTAAAGAAGAGCCTTACCACAGAATTTGAAGTAAAGGATTTGGGACCACTACGATACTTCTTGAGAATGGAAGTGGCCAGATCTCAAAAAGGCACCAGTGTATCACAGCAAAAATATGTACTTGATCTTCTAACCGAAACCGGCATGCTTGGATGCAAACCAAGTGATACACCAATGGATGTGGGAAAGAAAGTTGAAGATGGTGGAAAGTAAGTAGAAATTGATAGATATCAAAGACTAGTTGGAAAACTAATCTATCTATCACATACCAGACCTGACATTGCATTTGCAGTTAGCATGGTAAGTCAACTTAAGCATTCTCCGAAGGAAAGTCACCTAGAAGCAGTCTATAAGATACTCATATCTCAAGGGATCCGTAGGAAAGCGGCTACTCTTCAAAAGGAGTGAAAGGAAAGAAGTAGAATTTTTCACAGATGCAGATTGGGCAGGTTCGATAGAAAATAGGAGGTCTACTACTGGTTATTGTACCTTTGTATTGGGAAATTTAGTAACATGGAGAAATAAGAAACAGAATGTAGTAGTCAGAAGTAGTGCAGAAGCCGAGTTCAGAGCTGCTACACAAAGAATATGCGAGGGATTGTGGTTGAGAAAGCTTTTGGAAGAACTACATGTAACTATAAAGTTGCCAATCAAACTCTACTGTGATAATAAAGCAGCAATCAATATTTCTCTTAATCCAGTTCAGTATGACCGAGCTAAGCATGTAGATGTGGATAGACACTTTATTAAAGAAAAAGTTGAGGAATGAACTATTTGCGTAACTTGAATCCCTACACAAGCACCGATTGCATATGTTTTCACCAAATGACTACCTAGACAGAAATTCGATGATTTCATTTTCAAGTTGGATATGATTAACATCTATGATCCAACTTGAGGAGGGAGTGACGAAATCCCCAATTGATTGAGGGAAGATTGATATTGATTCTAATTACCATAGAATATTAGGATTGTTAGAGATTTATGTTCCTTTTCTATGTATTCCTTTTGTAAGTGAGGAAAATTATAAAAAGATATTTTTTCTAGTCTCGTCTTCATCTTCTACAACTTTCTTTAAATATTCCAACATTCCTTCAGCAGTCTTGTATGGCCTTAGATTTAGGACAATTATAGGATCAACAAATACTAAAATCCATGTCATGACTCTAGCATCTTTCACTCTCCATTGAACGAATTTAGAGTCATTTATAGGAGTTGAGTCACTTCCATCGCAAACCAAAAGAAGCAGAATTGTTGGTTGACATGATGCTCGTAACATAACAAATAGTTATTACAACGTTATGGTAATAAATTTACCCAATATATGAAGCCCAAATACCAAGTCCATGAAAGCAAAGCCCAACAATAGCTTACCAGAATTATGATAATAAACCGACCCAATGTGAGAAGCCCAAATATCAGTCCAAGACAGCAAAGCTCAATGGTAATTATAATAAATAGGCCAAATACAAGAAAGCAGTATGTAGCGGAGAATCTCAAGCCCACAATACAATTACATGCTCACGATCTACGATTGAATTACTAAATGGAGACGTCGAATGTGCCCCGATTCCAACAACCACTAGATTGACCGATACCCACAAACAAAGCAACGTCAATTGCAACTTAAAATTGACGATTTCGCCATTGAAGGAAGATGCAAAAATTTGCTAACTAGATCCACGATGCAATAGAAGAAGCTGATGGTCACGGAAGAGAAAGTAGATGTCGTCGACAGCCAAGATCGACAGTCACAAAAAAGGTAACTGCCTTATACCCAAATAATTCTCAAAACCAAGACCCCCAAAAAATGCAAAACCAAAGGAAATCCAACGAGTTTCTTGAACCCAAGAAAAACCCCATAAACTTAGAAACAAATTCTAAATTATATTTGTGGCATTGATACCATATCAATTTGATTGATTTAGATTTTGAATGCCTCTCATTATGAGAGTCCTCAAATTATATAGAGGCTCTTGACCCATTACATGCTAATTACAATGTTGATTTTTGACAATTATCCTCCATCTAAGCTAGTAAATTAGGAAGACTTATAACTCAACAAAATTGTCTATATGCTATACAATCATGCCATAAATAGGCTCCTTAATTATAGCAAAGTTATATCTTGTCCTGATTGACACCATGATCTGGGTATCACATTGCATACTTTGTTATCGATGGTGCATCTGTTCTAACTTCCTGTCACCCTAATAGATTTCAGGGAATATTCTTGATATCTTGTGAGTATTCAAACTTAGCTAGACTCAAGTAAACTTTCTAGCCACTTGTTGTGTTGTTGGCTTGTCGAAGCAACCAACATTCATAGTAGTTAAAGTTTGTAAATTCTTATCAGCTCGATTTTCAAACATATCCATCATTCACTCCAGATTGTCGACCAATCTTGGTTAAACAATCCTTTGGTCATCGTTGCAAGGATGCGTACCACTACCACCATAGGTAGCCTTCAGCAGCTAACAAACCTTGCTCTAATACCAATTTTGGTGCGGAATTGAAATTCTTGAAACAAGATAAACTTAAAAAAACTAGAAACTATGTCGGGAATAATTTTATTGTATTGATTTAATTGTTTATTGAAAAGTGCACAAAGCCTTTGTATTTGCAAAATTATTCCCTAATCTTACTAATATAAGGCAACTAAAATAAAATCCTAAAAGAAAATAAAACTAAAATCTTAATATAAAAGAAAGAAGAAATCATATTCTAATCAATAAAGATTAAAAATCCTATTCTAAAAACGAAAGAAAAAGAAATCCTATTCTGAATAACAAAGAAAAAGAAAAACTAATCCTATTTGGAATAGGATTATCCTACATCAGATATTTTTGCTCATAAATGCATGGAAAATGTGCATAAAATCAGTTTCATTGAACCTGCTTTAGCATATTGATGCAATTGCAATCTTCGAATTCTATATCAAACCTATTTCTTAAATAACGGATACAAAAATGATAAAAGAATAGGAAACTGAAAAAGAAATAGTTGGGAACATGCAATTTTTTGAAGCAACTTGTGCACTAGAAACTGTTGTTACCCTTAGATAATCAATTGACAAAACGTTGTTCTAGAATGCTCATAAAACGTGCAACTGGAAAATAATATCTAATTGTTTAAATACGAAACGTTGAGTAAACACTACAGGCTATTACCAAATTAGAACATGGCCTAACTAGATCAAAATTCTATCAACTATTTAAGTTTTATCCATTTGAAGCTCGTCCAGAATGCCAGCTCATAACCGAACAAATGTTTGAAATACTAAGCAACCGAAAAATCAAACAGCGAAAGTAAGTTTTTGAATGTCTGATACTCCTCAAAAGAGTAGAGGACAAAGTTACCTTGTCTGTGGCAGCAGCTCCATCATTAAGTTGCATGCTGGATACTTGGCTCTTTCCACCCATATCAA
The DNA here is from genome assembly GCA_903798345.1 of Fraxinus anomala. NCBI lineage: Eukaryota > Viridiplantae > Streptophyta > Magnoliopsida > Lamiales > Oleaceae > Fraxinus > Fraxinus anomala. Next base: position 5,584 of record CAIGRN010027942.1, read on the forward strand.
AATTTGTCTGCTAAAATGAGCAACAGAATGAAATTACGTTCATATTGTATGTAATAAAATATAATATATAACATGGTGGCCAAGTTGAACCAAGCCCGCCCTTCAATTCTCTGGGAAAGGAATAAAATGAACCATTAAGCTAAAATATACACATTAGTCCTTTGTACCTTTTCATCTGTTAATAGCTTACTTCTACCTCCAGAATGTTCAAAAGTATCTAAGCTTGCCTGTACATCCTGAGGAGTAGTTGTGATCTCGTTCAAATTTTGATAATCAGGAAGAAAGGACTGGATTGAATCTAAATATTCAGTCTCAAATCTCTCTGATGGGTTCCTGATTACTCGAAGTTCCAAATCAGAAGAATCCCCCGAAAAAAGAGAAGCTCTCATGGTGCTGTTATTTACATCTTTGGAAGATGACCACGGCTCATCTGCATTACCAATGGCTGGATCTCCAAAAATTGGGTCACTGTTGCTGCAAAATCACTTGCATTGATATTGAGCCAGATAGATACAGTCAGGAAAGACTGACATGTGTGAAATTAAACATCAATGGAGCACAAAATAAAAGGTTAAGTTGAATTACGAGGAACAGTTTACCATCTAATCCATTGTAGCCTAGTTTTCTTTTTAGATAATAGGTTGTGAAAAAGAATATAAGAGTAGGAAATTGGCACATGTATTCAACACGGCATTATCACAACTGAGCAGAACTCAACTTAGAATGCAGATCATGTGGAAAATTAATTGTTGGTCAAGTTTTGTTTTTTGGTCAGACATACTCCATAAGGTGCTGCTATTTCTATACATCATCTGCAAAGATGCAATTCATAAACTTCAAAATTTTGGCTAGAAATTAGTCCCAAGCACAATCAGTGAACAATGATATTGACCTGCTTGAGAATATTTTGTGGCATAAAAAATAAAAATAAAATGTATGAAGATAGATAACAAGGGAAAAAGGACTAGGAAGCAATTGACAACAAAAATATATTTAATCATCAAAAGATACTTTCAAATCCATTAAGCACATTTTGAACAGTTAACCTATACCAAAATCTTCACTTTATTGCCTCCTTAAGTGTTTGCTTATATTGCCTTTGCCCATTTTTATTAAACCAATCGCAGTAAGCTTGATCCTAGAACCATTAAGTGTGTTTTCTCAGGCCTTCTCAAACCCAGAAGGGTAAAAAATGTTCAGATCCACAAGTCCCGAAAATCTATATTACTATGGTTATCACCTTTCCCATAGACAAACTAATAGAGATCCAAATAGATTTTCAGGAAAAGATTTATCAGTCTGGATCGAGGATTAAGGTAATTTTCCATTTTGCTAATTTCAGAATTTGGTAGCTTTCCTTGTTTATGGAAGGGCTATCAATTAAAATGCAACAAATTTCCTTGTGCAAATCTTCTCTCATTTGTCACTTTTCTCTCTCTCTCTCTCTCTCTCTCTCTCTCCCGCTTCTTCTCTCTTCTTCCCTCTATTCTTTTCTACATCCCTCCTTCGTTTACCTACTGTGCTGCTTCAATGGGTGTTAGAGCTCAGTTTGCTTCTCCAATCAAATCTCATAAAAAATTAAATTTCAATGTGTTATCAAGAAGACAAAGAGTACAAATTATAGAGTTTTTCGTCAAAAGAAACAAAAAGCTGCAACTCGTGTTTGTTGATTAGTTAAATCTGTTTATTGTTTGTTCATTCATCAAAGAAAAGTTGTTAGTGCCAGAGAAAAAAAAAAGTAAAAAAGATGTCTTACTTCTCTTTTGTTATTGTTATTGTTTGCCACAACATAAAAAGTGTTGTCACATTATTGTTTCATTACTGTTATTATCTGTTAGGAAGGAAGAAAGAAAGAAACAAAAACAATTTTAAAAAGGCTAAATCGGGTACCAAGGCATTTAAACTCTATGGCACTACGCGTAAACCTCAAGACAAACCAGTAATATAATTCAAAATAATTAAAATATGAAAATATGCTCATAATAAAACCTAAGCTTCACAAATGGCATTTAAGGTGTTAAATGAAAACCTCACTAGAGGTGTAAGCCTCAAAAGATTTTCCTAAACAACGAGTAAAATGACGAGAAAAAGAAAAAAGAGTTCAAAAGAGAGAGAAGAAAAAAGTCCAAAAAGGAAAAGGAGTTCAAAATAAGAGAGTAAAGTAAAAAATGTGAAGTGAAATACGAGAGAGAGAGAGAGAGAGAAGTATGTGTCTGCAGGTTAATCTATTGCTGGCTCAAGGCCGAATTGCCACAAACAAGTGATTTCAAAGCAGTGTTATCAAAGCTATACAATTGAAGTTCCAATGCAGTCAGAAAAGTTATTTGCCATACATTACCGATTCCCAGAACCTAGCTAAAAAAGATCAGAGACAGGAAAATTGCCTAAACATAAATACAACCCAAGTAACTGAAGTTAGACCCATCTACATAGCAGAATCCCAGAAAGCCATCAGCCAGCTCAAACAAAAGCCATAAACCTCCAGTCCATTTACAAAATCCAAGCTTGATTTACTCATTTCTACCAATATGCCCATCATTATCACTTTTAATTCTAACCCAGCAATTCTCTTGCTCATAACCCAAAACACATAAGCTAGTTAACCCAAGCCCAACTCACTAACAACAAAAGAAAACCAAGAAGCAACTCTTCATCCGGCCCACAGATGCTACTATAGAAGTCAATACCATCAACTCCCTTCATAGTTGCCGAAAATGGACTGATGCGTTGCCGCAATCTCTGTTGCATAGCAACACAAGCTCAATCCCTTGTGTAGTTTCACTACATCACTGACACCAGCCACTTTATGCTTTCCATATCTGTGTCAGCCACCATCTCCAACCGAAAAACTCTTCCGAAGCCTATATGTTGCGAATGGACTTCTCTTCAAGACTCTTTGTGACGACCTGAAATTTTTTTTTTCTTAAAAAAATAAAAAATAAATTATTTGTTCTATATGCTATATTTTTATATTTTGAAAGTTGTGGGGATTAAAGTGAAATATGTTTTATATTCCTATTATTTTTGGGTTAAATAATGAGATTTTGTTATAGCGAGATTTAGCATATCAATATTGGGCTTATTGGATAGATCATCTTAAATCATGAATTTTAGGCTTGAGAAAAAGTTATTTCAGATAAGTTAGGCATAAGATATTGATGTCCAAAGAAGTTATTTTATTGGTAATTTCTTTAAAATTGGTTTATGATTTAAAATTTTCATGAGAGCCATTATTCGTGTAAGATAAAGGTTAACGGTTAATTGTAATCCTACATTGATTTGGATAAAGTTTAATGGTAATCCTAATTTGATTAAACACTACTTTTCATTCTTTCAATTCTTATATTAATATTCCAATTCAATGAAACCAATTAACAAATTGGTCCACGTGTGTATCCTATGTAGCCTTTTAACTCAAATTGATAATTACGGTTTGATAGTTAAACATTACCTACATACTGAAACCTATTCTGTCCAATTTTAATGGATCACGGCTCCTCTATTTCAATCGTTTCAAAACTAAACACCATGCAAGAGGTCCCATTATTCACCACAAACTGAACGCGATGGCAGAGAGATTTAGGAAAAGGATTTGGAACGTGAATTCATATTTCTTTCAAAAATTCATTTGATCTAACGATGTAAAATACTTTTCTGCAAGTGATTTGTTTCCGTATACTTTTATATTCAATAATTTATGCATGAATTTCCGTGGACTTTCGGATTCTTTATTAAGAGATAAGAGATCATATATGCATGAATTGCCAGTAGACCTTTGGGTTCTACCTAACGAAATGTGATTTCTATTGGGTTCTTTATAACGAACTGTGAAATCCTTCGAGAATTCAAAATACTACTGATGGGTATTTCGCTTGGTCATCGATATACTACATAAGAAATGTGGTATGAAGTGTCTTTTATTGTTATATAATTATCTATGAAAACTGCACATATCTTACTAGGTATTTTTTTAAATACTCACTCTTACAATAATTTATAGAATACTTCGAGTCGATTGAAATTATGGCGGGATGGTGATGTGGACTACCAGAGAATTCGAAAAATGAAAAGCATTAAGTTTCTATCTTTCAATTGATTAATTAGTTTTCATTTACGTTCAAGGATATGTATATTTAATTGTTAGTTGATTATGTTTAAAGATATAATTTCCATGATTTAATTTAAATTTATGAACGTTCCAATTTATTATTATTATTATTATTAAAGAATCTCATTTTTATCGTTCCGTATTTAATGTAAAGAAAAGTGGATTTTAGGGTAACATTCTAAGGTTTATGAAAATTTGAGGTGTTACACTCTTACAGTTCTATTCCGACTCAGCATATTTTAGGGTTCATCTCCCACAATTTCAATCTTAGTTAGGTTATATTACGTTAGTAACTTTTTCTATTATTCAAGTAGATAGCTTGTCAAAAATTGAAAAAGAATAAGGAAAAAGCGAAATAAAACATAACTACAAGTATATATAACAAAGAACAAAATAGAAACAAGAAACAATAAATAAATTAAATGAAAAATGAAAGAACAATTGACACGGCCCCAACAAAATGGGATTGTTGATAGGAAAATAGGCATTCGCTTGATGTTGCCCATTACATTTACAAATCAAGTTCCAAATAATTTTTGGGAGAAGTGATCCTTACAGCATCGTACTTAATCAATGGCTTACCTAGTAAAATTTTAAGCATTCAAAGCCCTTTTGCTATTTTTTACACGAGAATATCCTCAAGCCAAACTCTTTAGGATTCTTCCTCTTAAAAATTATAAGTACGGAATTTGTTTATGTTCATACACAATTTAAAAGTATATTAGACCTTAAAACTATCAAGCATCTGTTTCTAGGATACCCAACAAACAAAAAGGTTAAAAGTGCGATGTCTGCTCGTCTTGAAAATTTAAGTTATGATGTTATTTTTTGACAACATATCTGTTGTCAATAAAATCTTTATTCAAATGGAAAGTCATTCTCAAGAAGATCATGTTTGGGACCCACTTTGAGTCATATTTTTCCAAATATATATATAGATTTCTCCCTTTGTTTTGCCTAAATGAGAACCCTTCAAATCTCTATGCCGATAATTGGAACTCAAACACATGGTGTGGAAACTCTACATCAACTAAGCTTTTAACTTTAACCTGAACACAAGCTCTTGACTTTATCCGAATATTGAAGAAATGGATTAAATAGGCAATAAGGATAATTCTTTTGCAAGGTTATAAAAGGTGTGAGACATACAAGACGGCAAGGTTAAGCCTCATGCCATATGAGCTTAGGCGTAATAAGGCGTTTCCTGATTTTTAATGTTCTTTTAATTATTCTTAGACCATTAAATAAATAAAACAGTGCATAGCTTGAAAGTTAAAGTCTATTTAAGTCTATCACCCTAGTGCATTCAATTAAAATAAGTTAGCAACAACTAATCATAATAAATTTATAAGAACTTCAAACATACTTTTCTAAACTGAAAAAAGTCTAAAAATAAATTATAAATACTACAATTACTTAATAATTCTTACAAGTAGACAAGTTAGATAGCACCATAGTCATAACTCTTGTCAAACTCTTTATCGGGCTTCAATTCAATCTCCTCTTCTTCATCTAACTCATCTTCCATGTCATCAAATTCAAAATCATTTTCCCCGGGCTCCCTTATGCTACAAAATCACTTTTGTTAAAGTATGTGTTGTGAATCTTGAGTTTCTATTTTTTAATTTTCTATTTATAAGCTCTTCCTTCCATTTAATTAGTTTACTTAACCATAAAAAAATTAAAAAATTGGACAAAATATAAAAAATGTAAAATATGCGTGCCTTTTGGCACCTAGGCCCTACCTTGTCCCTCCTTTAGGCGTTCAACATAGAATTGAGCATCTTTTTTACGCCTTCCCATTATACAGGATTTTTCCTCAAGCCTAGACCTGCCTCCTTTTATAATAGTTCTCTCTGGAATTAGGCTCCATTCCTATTCCTGATTAGCAAAGTAACCTTGATCTTCCAATTGTTCTTAGAAAAGGAACCTGAACTTCCACTCTTTCACTCCTATGATAGATTATCACATTCCTATAAAGTTTTTATCTATAATATAGCTAGTGAAGAGATCTCAAAACCTGTGAAAGAAGCTTTTAAAATTCCGGTGTGAAAGGTTGCTACTTAAGAGGAGATGAAAGAATTGGAAAGAAAATGGGACACAGACTTTGATGGAGTCAGCAACAGGTAAAACAACAATCGGGTGTGTTAAGTATAGAGATGATAGGATGGTAGATACATTCCAGATGGTGGCTATTTCAAAAGGATATATGCAAACATATAATTTATAATGAGACCATCGCTCATGTAGCCAAGATGAGTTCTTCCCTTACCGCAAATTTCAGATTGTTTCTTCATCAATTAGATGTAAAAAAAAAAAAAGTCTTCTTAAATGAGAAGCTTAGGGAAGAGATTTTTATGCAATTACCTCTTGGAACATAATTATTGAAGTGCAGAATCACATTGGACCTGGTACATCGATTTTCTAGATTAATTCAAGGCACTTTATAATCAAGGACAAGCAAATCGCATTGAGTTATTAAAGCATTCAGCTAAGGAAAAGTTATTATCATGCCTGTGTATATTGATTGTATCATCCTAGCATGCATTGATAAAGATACGGGAATATGGAGGTTTGGATTTTCGGATAGAAAGGAAAACTTGTTTATTGGTTTGACTGGTGGCTGCCATTGTACATTGGCTGGTAATTCCAAGCATTCAGAAAATCACTGAAATCTCAGTATAAGAATGGGGAAAAAACAGTGGCTATGATTTATACAAATGACTATGAAGGTAAGGAAAAGGAACTAGCAGCAATGAAATTGAAAGCTACAAAAAGCAATATTTTCCACAACCCTAATAAGTTCTGATACCAGGTAAGAGTCTGAGAAATTGAATTGTGAATTATATGTTATGCGTCTATAGGGTTACAAGCTACTTATATAGTACCTCAGTAGCCTAAAATTGACTTCGTAAAACTGGAAATGAGAAAAAGAAATTACCCTATAAAGATGAGTAAGGACGAAGCCTTAGGCACAATCCCCAAATGTTGCTCACTAATCAACAAGGAAAATCAAATCCAAATTTATTGAAACCAGCTTCTGTCAAATCCAATTGAAATCTAAATCCACTGAAATCTGAATCTTATAAAATTCGAAGTTGCTATTGAATCTGCCGATAGTATGTTTCTCATGGAAAGGTACACTTATATGCTATAATAGAATTTCATAACAAAAGACATAGGGAAAAGCAGCTAATAGAAATGGATGCTAATGAAGCATAAAGATAAGAAGATTTGGAATTACCTAAATATCCTATCCAGATCATCAAAGCTTCCAATATTTGCCCAGCCGTAGTCAACAAAATCACCTTCTTCTTTGCCGTCTGTCCGGCTCTGAAAATTTTCAGATTCTTTGTCATATTGAACCATTTCATCTGCCAAAAGATGTAAAAGATTAGGACATGAAAATTATCACTGGCAACAGAGAATTATTTAGCCTAAGAAAAAACTAATCACCTTTTGAAGAGCAACTCTTTGCAATTTCAGTCATTTTGTTGGATGTAGGAGGTCCCATAGAATCATGATCGGCTTTTCTAGCATTCAATAATGGCGGGTCAAATCCTGTTGCAGGGTCACCAGTGCCATACTTCAAACTGCATTCTAGTTCATTCCCAGGTTCAGTCCTGATAGTAGTGGGTTTCTTCTGTTCAACAGGAGTAACATCTGAAATCTCCTGATTTAATTCCTTCTTAGTGTAATCTCCAAAAAAAATTGGAGGTTTCTCCTCAATTTGATCAGGATATGGAACAATGTGATCATCACTATCCCTTGCCTCGCCCCATATGATATTTAACTGACATATAAAAGAACAAAAATAGTCAGAAATCTTCGACAAACTCTCACAAAATGAAAGAACCGGGTACAAATTGTAACAAGACAACTGCATTGAGAATACTTGTGCGAATGAGATAAAATAAGACCAATAAATACCTCAGAAGCTCAAAAAAGTAAATTTTGTTTCTGTTTCTATTCTGGTAATTTGAAGCATGATAACCAATGAGTAGGACACTATTTATGAAAATAGAAAGAAGTATCAGCAACACAGAATTCAATCTGCACAGGAAATGTCTAAAAGTAGAAGAATGCAACTCAAAAGGATCAAATATCTGATTACCCAAATATTACAAGAAACAAAATTAGAAAAGAGAAATCACGAGGGCCTAATCCACTTCCATGTCATCCTACATAAATATAGTTTAAACTTTATGTGTTTATCAAGACTCAAGCAATACAGAAAAATGATGTTTCAGTTTAGTGAAGATTTACAAATGTGAAATGAGAAGAAAAAAGAAGGGTATCAAAAATTTATGAAAGGAATTGGTGAATCCACCTCCTGATTACCGTCTACTCTGATAGACTTAAATAAAACAAAGAATGGGTTCAGAAATTTGGTCAGGCAGTGTCCACAGAAGCAAAAGAAGCAGAGCTCCAAATGTCAACTCATCTGTATGTGTAAAATCCATGGGTGCATTTATGATTCTTGTACTTCAATTATTTAACAAGAATCAATCTAAATAATATCACATATGTCAATAAGATTGATAGACATCATGGAGATTGACGAAAATCACAAATATTGACGAAAATTATGACTTAACATAATTATGTATATAATTGTATTTATCATATTTAGGTTGATTACATCTACCATATTTAGAGTGATACCATAATTGTATAAGGTAATACTCTTCCTATATAATGAAAGGAATCTCTCAAGGAAAGATCATTCAGTCAAAAGTTTACAACGTATCAGAACCTCGTGGAGGACTTTATACTGAATGATCGATTTTCTTTGGGTATAACTCAACCTCTCAGGTGTGAGGTTTCTTGTGGTGGTCGACGGTTAACAGAATTTTTTGTCAACGTGTGATTCTTGTGGTGGTTGACGGTTGATAGAATTTTTGTCAACGTATGACTCTTCGGTGCCATCCCAAACCTATTTTGATTTCCCTAATTTCTATCCTTATTTTACATTTCCCTCTCATCTAAAAAAAATAAAATAATAAAATAAAATTGCCAGGCTGTTTGGGTTCCATGAGTGCTTATTTTGGAAGGGTGGATTGTGGCCTCTGTGTGTGTGATTATTTTTGAGTTGGCCATTGGAGTTGGGCATTTGAGTTCTTTTGTACATCAATCAACAAATTAATACTTCTTGATCATCTAATATCAATTTGAGGGAGATGTCAATAAGATCGATAGGGATTGATGAAGATTATGACTTAACATAATTATGTATATAATTGTATTTATCATATTTAAGTTGATTACATCTCCATATTAGATTAATTTCATAGTTGTATAAGGTAATATTCTTCCTATATAAAGCAAGGAATCCCTCAAGGGAAGATCGTTCAATCAAAAGTTTATCAACATGTACATGAAAAGATTGTCACACTTATATATAGCTTGAAATGTGTTTTGAGAATATAACTATAACTATGCTCATTCCTACTAGTGTTATATATAGACAAAAAGGAGACAAATGTCCATTTGATCTATTTTCTCCCCTTCAAATTCTTGGGCATGGTTCTACTGACAATTAGACATGCACATTTAGTATCTCTAATAGCTGCAATATCCTACATCATACCCAGTGGAGATGGCTCTCTTGCTATTAACAAGTTAATTCCTTTTCGTATTTGTCATCAGTTCTCTACGTTACTAGATTTCTTAACTATATACTCAAGTTTTAGTAACTTCGGCAAGATATTGACCTATTTCATCTGCTCATTAAAGATATGACAATAGAAAAGAATATTGCTAAGGGGAGTATATCATTTTCGGAAAATGTTTATCCTCTTTACATTCGCTCACATCTTTGGCACTTGTTCTTGTCTATCACCTCGAAGTGATGAAAAGATATTTGAGCATGACTCATGCTAATATGGAAATATCATCATGATCAATATGCTTCTCAAGTTAATGAACATCTAAGTAGGTAGATGGAGATGTTTGAGCTGGAAATGATAAAAAATTAGAATTGAGGTTTCAATGCTTTCTCACTTCATTAGATGGTTATTTTCTGTCTCAAACTTAAATTTACGAACTGTTTTGTATATTTTGATATGACTAATGCTAACCAGTTATTCTTAACCCCGATAGAACTTAATGGCTAATCTTGTATTTTTCATCAACTTTCTTGATTTTCACCCTACTCTAGAAAGGTGTAGCTCTTGAAGATTGAATTGCATATAAATTCCTATGAAAGTAAACGAACAACTTTTGAGTGAAATAGTTCTTGCTCCAGCTTGTGAACTAAATAGACATGTAATTTTCAAATAAGTCATCTTGCGATAATTTTTTCTGACTCCTTGCTATATTTACAACCTTACCACTTCATAGGTTTTCCCATAAAAGTTTCATTTTTCAAATTATCTATATAGTTGGACAAATCATCAATCTACTATGTGTTTCTAGCTACTATCTGCATTATAGAAGATTTCATTTTTTACTGCCTAGTTACAAAGAGATTCTATATCATTCTAAATCCACTCCATAACTTTTTAAGTATTCGTGTCTATCAAGCAAATTTTATTATCATCTTATCCTTTCTTGCATGTCAATTCATGACGAGGGAGAATTACTTGTATACTTGGGTCTGCAAAATAAGAAAGGAGCCAGGTAGCATTGTCAGGACTCAAGCCATACACCACTTGCTCCATCTCACATAGTACTTATAGCAATCTTCCTGATGCTCCTTTAACAGGTTCTACACAATACACATACAACTCAATCCCGATTCTCATGTATCACCCTTCTTAATTCAATCCTGAAAAAACTTTTGACACTAAGTAGTATTTATCCAATGACAGAAGATATATTCATTCATTGCATCAATATTATAACATGGATGCTTGCCCATCTCTTCATGGTAGGTTAGTTGTTTGGTGTTAGTGGATACATCATACAAATATAGTGATGGAGCAGCAAGTTTATTTATGGCATGACTTGTAGGAGGTAATGGTTTATACACTTTAAAATGGATAATCGTGGTTCAATTAATTTATCTCATATTTTGGAATTTCTTCCATCGTCTATGTCCTTAGCTTGTGATGCAAAACTAAGCATAATAACTATGGAATTATAGAGTAAAAAAGATTGATAAATAAAAACAAAGAGGAATAGTGAATTTGTACATCTCCTCTCTTTTTGTACAAATAACCATTAAAAAGGAAGATTAAGTACCCACGATAATCTTCCTATATAAAGAAAAGGAATTAAATTAAACCCTTGTTTGGTCCCCATTATTTCCACAATACATTTTTCTCTCTTATTTTCAACCACATATTCTTGAATAAAATAATATTACACGAAAACCTAAAACTTTTTCGTATTTTTTAACTACTCATTCTCCATTAAAATACTATTCCAAAATGCATTTTGGGAAAAAAAAAATTGGGCTCAAACATGCTCTAAATCTCTTAAACAAGTAAACAAATAAAAAAACTTATCTTATCTAGGATCAAAAAAACAAGAAAAACTAAATCTTCAACACTCCCCTTCATAGAAAGATGTCATTGTTATTAATGATCGAATTATTGCATCTAAGGATAGTGGCCACCTTAGATTTTTGGTTGGATGGCAAGATCAACTGAAGATACATAGATCACCGAAGAAAAGTTCCGAGGTCTCGATTTAAAATTGCTAGACTCCTACGTAGGGCTAGCTTATTGGAGTCACGTTATTTCTACGAAGGGAGAATTGGCGATAAACAAGTAAAAGTCTACTTAAGGCAAAAGGCTGGATGATCGACATTAAGTTAATCTAGATTTTAGTAGTTTTATCCATTGGGAGTTTTTTATCAATTAGGAGTGCCATTTATCAAGTGCTATTTTTTACAAGTTCTCTTAGAATTAAAAACCCCCTTTAGGGACTTAGGTTTTCATTTTCATACAGCTTGATTATTATTGAATTGAATTACATAATTTTCCTCCTCATTTCTTCTTCTCGTTCCTAGTTTCCTTGTCACATTCTACATCAGCCGGTAATTTAAAAATGAAAAATACTATTTAACACCACAGGTGTTACAACCAATCTAGGTGGCACTAACTGTCATTAGATGAAATGTACAATTAAATGAATCACATAATTTCACATTTAATTGAACTTATCACATAATGTCACATAGGCATCAAGCACCATTAGTGCTAGATAACATTATTCTTAAAAAATATATAAAAAGTAGGACAAGAGCATACGGCTTGTTGGATAAATTTCAGAATAGTTTTACACAACACGGACACGTCGCCCTAATAAGAGTGTCCTTGCATCAAAGTAAGAGCTTAATTAGGACAAACCATGTCAGTAATATTACCATAAGGTCTATAGGTTGAACGACCACTCTGCTTAAATATGAAGGAATACACTAGCATAATATAATCCCAACATTTTATGACATACAAATGTAATAGAAATTATGTGGTTGATGAGAAAACTAAACTTTCTTTTAGGAATTCATGAAATTTTTTAAAACTACAGTTTTTTGAAAGCGATCGACTACGTTGCAGAGCTATCTAGTGTTTCAATAACATCAACTGACAAAAAGTTTGCCTTGGTCACCCAGCAAAATGTCATTGCTGATAGCGAAAGGACAAAAATGTGAAAATAAGCAACCCAAATCCAATGCAAGAAAAATAAGTCAATCTCGATTGTAGACATGAGAAACAAAACAAAAAATAAAAGCTCATCGCTTGGAAGAACAACTTCAGAAAAAGGCCTAAGAAATTAGACAAAATGCTTTTGAGTAGATTGATTTGGCCAAAACTATGACAAAAATATCATTATCAACTACATCAAGAGGATTAGAATCTCTTGGCAAATACTAAGTTATGGTGAAAGATAAATTGATTTCCAACATGTCCGATGGAACCAGGCATTTAATAAATCTTCAACCACATAATTAACAAACACCGAATGTCTAAAAAGGTTCAATCCAGAACTAAAACATTTTATCTTCGCGAGGAGAGGCGCAAATCTCGATCGCTCAAGAAATAAAAGATCCAAAAGAATTTAAACATTAAAATATACACATAATAAACCACAAACCATCTTCAATATCCATAATGAAACTAAGTAATAAAATTAAAAGTCTAACTAGCAAACAACGGAGATTGGTACCTCTCATTACACCAATTCTTTCATGACCACAGAACAAATTACAGAATCACATATAATTAGATTTCTTTACGCTAAAGCTTTGTAGACATGACAAACGGTAGAGTGCATTCATATTTCTTTAAATTTCCATTCTGTAGTGGTCACATGAACTAGTGAAAGTTATATAGGAACCATCCTATAACTATATTTGTGACTTGATAATTACTTTTTACTTCTTAGACAATGCAAATACTATTCTAAAAGAATAAATTTATCAAATCTTGTCGTTTATTGCGTTCTAAAAAAGAACAAAAACGATGGATCATTTGCTAAATAAATAATACATAACAAAGCAAACAGTACGGAATATTCCTTCACCTTGTTGTTTCAATAAAAGATAATATTCCAACACCGAAGTTTTAAATCCCACAAATTTTTCTTTGCTTCAATAAAAATAAAAGTAAAAACTCTTGACGATGAAAAAAATGAAATATAATAAAATAAAAAATTGAGCCCAAGAAATTAGTTCCTTCATCTTTAAATGATTTATTATTTTTTGAAAATGGTAATTTTAGCGTGATCTTGCCAAAAGAAATATTAAAAAACAATAAAATAAAATCCCTCCAACAAAACATATACTCAAGATTATCCTTTTTTTTTTCCTTTCAATTTCTCGAACAACTAAGAAAAATAGGGGAAAAGACGAAGACTCAAGTACCTCTTCGTCGTTCCAATCAAACATAGCTAAAAAACCAAGCAAAAGTTGTCCCTACTCCAAATCCAAAGCGAGACTTCACCACGGACTGCTTCAAATGTAAGCCAAACATCGCCAGCTTCTTCACTCAAATTTTCTCAAAAAACCCACCGTTAAACCATAAAATTAAGAGCATTAATCAAGGTGATTACAAAAATACCAAGTGGATTTAAGAAACGCTGTAAAACCAAGAACATGGAGACTTCAGAGAAGGTAGAGAGCAGTAGAGAGAGACGGAGTGGGTTAGAGGGAGTGGCTTTGGATGGTGGAGGGTGCATGGTGGAGGGTGTGGGACCCAAATCCATGTGAAGAGTAGAGTATTGAGAGCTATATTGCTGACTCGTGTGAGGGAGAGTTGTGGCTATGAAGAGTCGCATCTATTACCGCCTTCTGATTGGTTACAATTGGACATGAACAGTAACAAGTCAAGGATACCCCTCGTGTTCGTTAATATTATCAAATAAACTTGGAAAAGTAAATTGCAACCCAATGCTTTTAGAAGTCGAGAGTTTTGTGTAACTCGAGTTCTTAAATGTAAAATAATTGAAAATTTAGCCCCCGACAACCATTATTTATAGTAAATATAGTTTTAAATAGTAATTTTTAGGAGAAATTATGGTTAAAAAATAGGAAATTTTTTTTTATTTATGCGCAGAATATGTGGTTGTTCGAATATGTGTTTGAAAATGAGTACGTAAAAAATAAAGTTTGAAAATAATAATTATAAAATTGGAACAGTGGCTTAATAAGTTATAACAAAATAAAAGATTAAGAAAATCACTGATCTTCACCAATCCTAACCAGGATTGAGATTTTTTATAGCCCATGTTTGATGCACATTTTTAAGGAAAGAATGCATTTTAAATAGTGATGTGATAAAAAATATATAGTTAAAAAAAATGAAATTTTTTGAATTTACATGCAATATTATTTTTAAGAATGTTGATCAAACAGAGTCTATATATATAGGGTCCTCACCTACGTAAAGCCTTAGGCAACAACCTATGTCGTCTATGGTCACGATCGGATCTTATAACTTCCTTCCAATACTCACTAACCTCCACCTTGACCCTTGTGTAAGAACATTACATCCCAACTCACTTGCCAGGAAGAAAGGTGACTCGATGGACTACAAAAAGAGCTCGTAAGGGCAAGGATGGCTCATGGGAGTCATTTCCATTTTTATTTTTTGTTAAAAATAATTGTTTGCCTATTTTAACTTTTAAATTTATCACGTGATATTTACACGGCTCTTTAACGATTAGTAGATAAAATGTTCGAATTCAATCCACACGCACTTGCTATAATGTCAAACGATTGAAAATTCACTTATGAAAACATAGTGGCTCTAAATAAGTTGTAATGTGTGACTATATTTTTCGAATTTCGAATACCACCCCATGATGCATTGAGATAATCATGCATGGATATTTTTACTTAAGTTTGTAGCCTCACCTCATTATCCTTAAAATAATATTAAATTTGTATAAGCAATTCTTGATCCATGGAATAACTATAACTGCTAGTTTAGAACATTTCACGGGCATATTTTCATCAATAGTTGCGGAGGCTTGCTTGGAGCCTTCTGTTTGCGAAAGAACTTAAATGATGCATTTGCTACCAACGTTGGTTAATATTTGATAAACCTCTTAAGGATATAGGATGTGGTAAGCGCCATTTTACTTCCTTAAAAAAAAAAAAATTGGTTATAAGTAAATAAGAAAAGACTGCGCTTCTCAAGTTGTAAGTTTTTTTTTTTTCCCCTACTAATCTAGACTATTTCATGAGAGGAATAGTTATGGATCTACGAAATGTGTGGTAATAATGAATAGTAATTATAAATATGTAATTAAAATTAATGTTGAATTTTGATTGAATTTATAAATCAATTTTAAATTGCATACAAACGATGGCTTAATTTTACTACTACACTTATATTCTACACAAATTAACGCTCAAATTTTATTATTTATATTTTACTCTGTGCAATATCTAATTAACCCTTCATTGACACAAAAAAAGCTTTGGATTGAGCATAAGCCTCTTGTTTATATATTTATGATTAACAATGATTTTAGACATGTAGGGCTTTTTGTATTGAGTTTGAATTTTTGGTTTGAGTTCCCTTTTAGTTTAGTTTTAATGTTGTATTTTTAAATTGCTGAAAAATCATTTGATTTGTCATTCTAAAAAAAGTGTTTCTCAAAATAAGTTTGATTTGATATTTTGACAAAATTATTTATGATATTTTACTACATTAATTTTATTATTTAGTAAAATATAATAATTTCATGTTAGTGTGTGTGTGTGTCTATATATATATATATATATATATATATATATATATATAACAAATAATAAATTGAGTTAACAGACAAAGAAAAAAAAATTAATGATGTTTTCATTTAAATAAATTATATTAGAATTTTTATTTAAATAACCAAAAAGAGTTTTTATTTTTAATTTTTTTTTTTTGAATTTTACAATTTCTATTTTTAAAATTTAAAATTTATTTTTTATGATCTTTATTTTTTATAATTTTCCGTTTTTATATTTTTTTAGAATTTTAAATTGTAAATTTTTTATTTAAACGCTTATTGTCCAAGCTTTGAGTTTTTTGTTTTGTTTTTGTTTTGTTTTTTTTTTTGACTGAATGTCAAAAAAATATTTTGAGTTTAGTGTTATAAGTTTAATCTTTGTGTTTGAAAATGCATTTTAAAATACCATATCAAACAAGTTTTTGATGTTAGTAAAATTGAAAATGGAAAACATGTTAAAAACAACAAATAAAAATGCATCCCTACTTTTATTTTTTTTAAATTTCTTTTGCATCACTTATAAATTGTCCAGTTGTCCTTTGGATGCCATTTGAGTTTGGATAGGTGTGGACCATGTGGTATATTAGCCTATCGTGGCTTTGTGGTTTGTACTTAATTCAGTGTCTCTTTCACGGGTCGCATTAGACCAATTTGTTCATTATTCAAATATTGCGATTATGCTCATCTTACGAATATACTTAAGTTTAGACGGACTAATTCCATTTAACTACGAAGTCGATCAATAAAGAGAGATGTTTTAAAATTTGTCAATAATCATATTTACTCGTATAATCCAAAATAACAATGGCATGTTTAATAGACGAGATTGGATCGTATTGGATAATAAGTTAAAATAAAAGCATTGGAAATCTTGATTATTTTACTATGCAAACACCATATCAAATGACAAATATACTCTAATAGGTTGTTCAATAGGAATGATCAAATAACATTGTACAACACAGAGAGAGAAAAAGCAGCTAAAGATACCCTGTAGCCGTGTAGCGAGAACCCCAATGCAGTGATCAACTTAATAGAAAGTTATTATAAATTTCTTGAGGGAACAATAATTTTACATGTTAAATTCATTTTTATCAACACAATTTCTCAAATGAAATAATTTTACATTTGATTCCATAACTTTCCTTACTTTTAAACCACATATTTTTCAATGAAAAAATAAATTGTCACTTCTAATAATCTCTCCCAAACAAATACTGGCTTTTAATTAAGTTAGATCTTGTATTTATAAATAGATTATTAGATCATAATTTAATTATAGGAAAATCATAAATTTCTATTGTTTCGGTTAAAGTTAAGTTAATTCAAACTTGAATTAGTACAATCTTTGTACATACGATACTTGAACTCAAGACTCATTTTACTATTTGTTAATGAACACTACATTTTCAGCATTTTAAACGAATAATATTTTCGTGACATTAATCATTTGAACATTTGAATAATATTATCATCAATTATTTTGTCAACTGTTTAGTTATAATGAATGTACATTTGACATATTCATTACTTTACGTTTCGTTTTTCAATATATATTTAATTTATTTAACCATATTTTACATATTCATTATCATTTCGTTTTTAATATGTATTTGATTTATTTAATTATTTGAACAATATTATCATGAATTGTTTTGTCAATTAAATAGTTATGATCAATTTACATTTGACATATTCATTCCACTTGATGGGATATTAAATTAAATTCATTAATTTATTTATTTTTTTGAAAAAAAAAAAGATGAATATATTTAGAGTTTATTTCCAATTGATTTATTCAATTAATGTTAACATATAGAGAAGTAAATTAGGGACATAATGCGTATCTATAATAAATAATTTCAATTGATATATTCAATGCATATAAAGTGAATATGAAGAAAAGATGGTATTCGTTGGATGTTCAATCAAAAAGGTAAATGGATGGACTATTCTAATTGATTTCCTCAATTATTTAAATTATTTTCACAAACTGATTTTCATTTTATTTGAATAAAAAATTCATTCCACGTAAACAATTTGTATTAATTTTTTTTATATTTTCACATCTTCAAATATTATTTTTATAGTACCTATAAAGTATTTTAGAATAACATAAAATGTACATTCAACTATTGCTACAATAAATGAAGTAATCTTTTAGTGGTAAAATAGCCTATGAGACAACCAAATGGGACACTTATATTAACTCTATAATAATATCAAGGAGTAATGCATTTTAGAGGTAAAAATGGATACAATTAGTTAAATGAACAATTAAGAAAATAGAAAAAAAAAAAGATGATGGAATAAAAGAAAGCAAAAAATGGAGTAATGAATAGCTACTTATGCCTTGCATTCCCCAACCATAACCTCAAAGTCCTCAACCCCCATGGATATGTAGGTGATGTTTTCCGCTGCACCATAGAAGTCTTCGAAATCACATAAGAATGAGTAGAATAAGAAGTTGAAAATTGCAAAATCTCGGAGACCCTTGAATTATGAAGAACCTGAATTCAAGGTAGTGTTCACGTTTTTCTTAAGATACTATTTGTACTCACCAATCTAGTCATGCACTGGAACACAAATGCTCCTCCAAGATATAAGGAAGTCACTATGTTGTTTGCATTGTGCATCCACGAAGACAATCCAAACACCAAGGATTAAAGATATCTCTACACTCGAGGTTTATAATTGTATCTTGAGAATGATAAAGTATAAACAAGTTCAATGTAAGAAAAAAAATACAAACGATAAGTTTTATATGCAGGAAATGAAGATGCAAACGAATATTCCATTGACATAATGTCAAAAAGGTTTCTCAAAAGTACATATCAAACAAAAATCATAAATCCTAAATGTATATTGTGAAACTATGCTTTACCAAGAGCTTTAACCTTTCATTTAGGTCAAAACACTTCATATTTACAATTACATAACTGAATCCATATGAAAAGAGGAGATAAAATTGACTTGAGCACAACCCGGTGTGGGTTGACTGCCACGCAAAAAACCTGCATATGCCCTCCGATCGCCCTCGTGCTTTGGACAACCATGGCGATGGCCCTCAACTTGTGAACTTCGATCCCCCATCATTTAGAACATTTTTTGAATGATTCCACGACTTATGTAAACTCTTTAAAGCATCAAATAATGTCAAAAACCATCATTATTTGAAAATGTTCTAATATAATCCCTCACCATTTTCAAGATGAATGAAGTTTTGAAAAAACCTCAAGAATAGCCTTCACTAGATTATGCATCAAAAAGATATCTTACGGACTTGAACCTCCGTCTAGTGATAATATTTCGAATTTCAAATAAGATGGCATGACAAACATGCTTTGAACCAAGTCCACTTGTTTGCATTCATCACGTGTTCATAAAGTGATATGTGAATAGGTCATATGTCATATATCTTGGATTTTCATGAAAGTTTCAAATAGCTAGCAAAATCACACTATAGACGGCACCATTCCTAACTTTCATATAAGTTGACTTATCAAGAATATTCACGTAAATAAAGTATTCTATAGACATAAGTCAATTACATGCTAAGAAGCTCAACCTATCCTTTTGCGATACGTGTCCCAAAAACTTTTACCTTAGGGCCCGCTTGAGAGTTTCGACGTACCGGTTATGAGCGTTTTTTAAAGTATCGATTTTGAGCATTTATAAATATATCAGTTTTGAGTGGTTTTAATATCGATATTTAAAATTGTTCAACATATGACTCGGAGTTCATTATCCACCAATTCTGAAATTTTTTTAAACAAATAAAATTACATAAATGTCCCTTCGTAAAAATTTTGGTTTATAGTTTCTTATATGGAATTTTTGTACTCATAAATGATATTTTACTTAAAGATGACTTTTTTTACATACAAGTTAATATTTAACTTAAAAATTAAATAAATTTAAATATTTACTTGAAATTTAAGTTAATATTTTTTATTTATAATTTAATTTTATACTTTAAATAATTTTAAGTATTTTTTTTACTTATAAGTAACTTTTTATACTTTATAAGTGATTTTTTGTCTTATTAGAAGTATTTTTATTTTATAAAATTTTTTTTACATAAAAATATTTTATACTTTTAAGTAATTTTTAATTATAATGTATTTTTTCTTTTCTTATAAGTAATATTTTACTTATAATTATTTTATTTAATTATAATGTGATTTTTGCTCATTATAAATAATATTTTAGCTGATATATTTTTATTTACTAGTTAGTTTTGAAAAAAAAAAAAAACATTATGTTGGTTGGAAATAACTATTTTTTAGAAGGTAAAATTAGAAGAGAATATGAGAAATGGCCAAACCCCGTCGATTTGGTAGAGAGAACTCGTCTAAATTACATTATACCGATTTTGGGTGATTTTTTAAACTATCCAAAATCGGTGCCCAAAGAAACTAATTAGTACAGATTTTTTCAACACCTCATAAACGGTACCACCCAAATTGGTAAAATAAATAAATAAATAAAATAAAATAAAATAAAACATCCTTCAAGCAGGCCTTTAGGAACATACTGAATTGTTCTCGCAATTACCCATATAATATACTTTGCTCATTGCACCCAAGATCTCGATATTTCAAGTGTTCAGTTGATGTTTCGTAATTGGTGACGGAAATTGCTAACATCCCTTTCCGTATGATATTTAACTAACCAAGGCCTTACGAATGTTTCATAGTAGAAACTAGTATCAAATAATATCATTCGAAGACTTCATTAGCCGAAAGAATGATTCACTTTATACCTCATTCAAAGAGACATAGTGATGTGCTTTAAAATCACTAGGCATAATTCTGGAAATTAGAGAATACATGTCTACATGATCGATCTTCTTTATTTAAAGCAACCTTTTAATCAAACAATTTAATTTCTAATCGAATTCTCTTACCCTCTAGTCTTGCATTTCCTTAAAAGAAGATTATCTAGGATCTCAACCTTTCGACTATATGAGAATTAGGTTGTATTTTGTTACCTTATTCTTAGCAACAAATAATTTTCTTATGATACCGACAACATGTAGCATAATCTCTCACTAGCCTTGTCAAAATTCATATTCATATGAAATGAGTAAACTGTAGCCACTATATGCTCTCATATCAACTTATGGTCCACGTTAATATATGTGGTATATATAACACGGCATATTTTAGAGATGAACTCAATTTATAATGTCATTCTACTTAGGACTTCTGTGGAGCGCAATGACTATAATATTTGATCTCAATATATTTACACAACAGATTCTTGAATCGTGTCATTATCCCACACCATATCTACTGCCCATACCCAGAGGCGGCCCCAAGGGAGTCCGAGTTGAGCGACATCACAGGGCCTCATCATTGTTGGGACACCAAAATAATTTGTTGTTTGTGTATATACATGTATAATTATATATTTAAAATATTTATCAATTTTAAAATTTAAATTATTATGTTAAGTTAAAGAGCACAATGTTTATGAAAAATGAGTTAAAAGATAGACAAATGACGATTTTTATTTATCATTATTGTATTTCTTATTCCTAATTACATATCATACCAAAACATTTTTATTAAAACAAGGGAAATGATTCAGATGGTTTATGCTCATTCATAACTAATTTTAATGTATTGTGCTTAACTATTTTCGTTTATAAATTATTTCTTTATTACTTATAGGCATTTGACTTGGTATGATTAGTGATTGTATAAGATACTAAAGTTAAGAATAATATAATTGACTAGTTATAATTTTCTTGAATATAATTTTCTTAAATAGTATCAAGCTTAAATAGTGTCAAGGAAAAGAAGAAAAAATATAATTTGTAGGAAGAAATATTTTGATAAAAATGTCACTGTAGAGGACGCACAATCACTTAAACATTCTTTCATAACCAATTATTTCCTTTATATATTAGATCAAACAATTAGATCACTTGAATGAAGGTTCGATCAATTCAATTCATATGAAAAAATTTTGGATTTCTATTTTCTTTTAACAAGTTAAACGCATTGGATGATTCTAATTTGAAAGCATGTAGTGATCATCTTAACATTGTTCTAAGATACGTAAATTTTTGCGATCTTGATAAAAATGATTTGCTTCAAAAGTTAAAAATTTTGCAAAATCTTTTACTAAAAGAAACAAAGACAACTTCTCATATATTAACTTATATGAAATACTAAAACAAACAAAGACAATTTTTGATATATTGACTTATTTGAAAAGATTGGATCATTTTTTGAATTCATTTATTGCTTATATAGTATTACACACAATTAATGTTACTGTTGCATTTGCCAAAAGAAATTTTTCAAATTGAATTTATTAAAATCGTATTTACTATCAACCATGTTATAAGAACAATTGAATGGCCTAGCTTTGATATTTATTGAATAAGATTTGCAAAAAAATGAAAGTTTAATTAATGAGTTTGTTTCTAGGAATGTGAGAAGAAATATTTTTACATAATTTGTTGCATTTCAAAGTTTACATGCGGTATTTGATATTTTTGATTTCAAGATTTTCTTATATGGAATTGCATGAAGAGTTTAGAGACTTGTATGGCTCTTTGTTGATGACACGTATTTTGATGAAGTTTGAAAGGTGCTTTTGAACTTTATTTATACTTTTCTTATTCACGACATTTAAAAAAATAAACAGTATTTAAGTATCATAATTTTGCGATGATATAATATTATTGAAATATATTTTTTCTTAATATATTTTTTTAATTTCATGAAAGGGGCACGTTTTAAAATGTCGCACATGGCATCCAGAATTTCAGGGCCGGCCATGGTGATATTGGAACGTTGTTCTTAAATAGCTCATTCAAGCCAATAGTTAAGCATTTGATGTAACTTGTCACATTATGATGAAGTTTAGGAGGTGTTTTTGAACTTTACTTGTAATTTTCTTATTCACAACATTTAAAAAAATAAACAAAATTTAAATATCATAATTTTGCGATGATATAATATTATTGAAATATATTTTTTCTTAATATATTTTTTAATCTCATGAAAGGGGCACATTTGAAAATGTCACACGGGGTATTCAGAATTTGAGGACTGGCCCTACCCATACCAATATTGTGTTAGTGCCCACAATATCAACATTTACATGGTCAACAAATAAGAAGTTATTGACAGCAATATGTACAACAACAATATTGTATTTAATTACAAACTATGAAATCTTATACAATCCTTAAGTAACTTAAACGGATCGAACACAATTAGTTTACCACTTATGAACTTGCAATCTGACTATTGGCATTAATAAATGTCATATGCAAAGAAGAGAATATAACACATGCAATATCGATGCGTAAATAAAATCTCAGGTTTAATCTAGTTACTGAATTTATACGAAATTCTAAATGATTATTGATCATCCATATAATATCTAACTATTCCAAATTCAAAATCTACCGTGAAATCTTGAAGCAAAAACAATGGTGGTGCTTTAGTAAAGTATGAAATAGCGTCTTAAGATTGTAGGTCATATATCTCCAAGTAGCACCATAGTGTCTTCAAAACCACATAAGAAGAAGTAGACGAAGTTGGAAATTTCATAATCTCGAATACCCTGGAATGAAGAACCCAACTTCAAGGCAAAGATTTGTGCTTTCCTTAAGATGTTATTTGCCCTCGCCAATCTAGTGAAAGTACTTAGGACACAAATACGCCTCTAGGATACAATGAACTCAATATGTTGTTATATGCATTATGCATCCATGAAGATAAACCAAACACCAAAAATTAAAGATATCTAAACTCAATAATGCGGGATAGTTAGAAGAGAAAATCACAAATCAATTGGAAAATAGAAGAAATAAAGAGAATCTACGAAAACGAGCGCAACTTTCTTCTCGATTGTCAGATCTTTGTTCATCGGTACAATTCAAAAGCATTTTTCGATTCTACACATATTTTTCGAATGACGTTGTCCAATTTTTGAGGTCAAATTTCATCGTTCAAGGGTTCATTTTAACATTTTTTTTGTTTTTAGTCATTTTAAGGGTATTTTCATCATTTCAATAGTTTTTTAGTTTTAATGGATTCGTTTTGTCGTTTCCTAGTTTATTTAGATTTATCTTTAAAATTAAGATTTCACTTTTATTAGGATTTGTTTTTAGTCAATAAATATGTGTTAAGGTTGTAAAAAACATTATATTCATTTTTATTGATTAATAAGATATTTCAATTTTTTTCTGTTATTTGGTGGATTCCAAATATTTATCACGTTCTTTTGAGCGAAATTCAAGCAAACATCCATTTGTGTGTTATGAACAAGAACCTTTTGTTATTGTTCACATTTTCATCCAGCGTCGATGGTACCAGAGCGATGGAAGATGATTAGATTAATGCTTTAGAAACGAGAATTGAGGCGACGCTTGTAATGATTGAGACTAAACTACAAGAAATACGCAATCAGCTTAAGGATGTATTGGTTATCTTGAATCTTGGAGACAATAATCCAAGGCAAAAACTACCTATCGAACTTGTTCATACTATTGTCCCAGTTTCGACCCCAATTATCATGGTCACCATAATGACTATAATGGTTACAAAGTCAAAGTGTAGATTCCTATTTCCAATTAAAGTTTAGATGAGGATCAGGAACATATGAAGATGAGGAAAAGAAAGAGGAAGAATACATCGAGGAAGTTTGTGGAGAAGAAAAATGAAATTTTGTATGTATTGTGGAGAAAATATTATACTTACCCAAGCAGGAAGAGTTGACTCAGTATGAAAAGATCTTTCAAGCCAATGATGTTGTTTGCAGTCTGATCATAAAAAAATACAGTTGTGAGAATCTGATTACGAAGAAGCTGGTGGATCATCTGAAGTCGCAAATCGAACCTATAACGACCCGATCTCTATATTCAAGTTGTTATATCATACGTACTATCCTCTCTATGAGAGCATGAGCATATCTTGACCCTCACGGATTTCTATCGCATCTCCAAGATTCGAACCATTGATATTTTCCTTAAGAATAACTTAAGTTGAATCCTAGTACCAATTGGTCAAGTACGTAAGATATAATGTCTTGGACATAGAAAATTCAACTTAAGTCATTCTATGGTACTTAAGCTAAGGAAAGTTTCAATTACGGTAAAGGTCAATAGTTCGAATTCTGGGAAAGCGACAAAAATTCGTAAGGGGTGAGATGAGATCAGATTTTCCCAGAGCGGACATTGTGTATATTCTATGCTACTTAAGCTAAGGAAAGTTTCAATTAAATGCTTAATATGATCCTTGGCCTCCAAGCTTTTACAGCCATTTCATTCATGTAGACTTCCATAGCTATGCCAATTTATACGTTGAACATCTTGTTGAAAAGTCTCTGATAAATAGCAAGGCATTTTGCAACACGAAGAGCATAACTTTGTAGTAGTAAAAGCCACGATTGATGATGAAGGATGTATTTCTTTTTAGGAGGATAAATATAGATCTGGTTGTAGTTGGAATAGCCATCCATACAATTTAAAAACGCATGTCGAGCTTTTGCATTCACCAATTAATCAATCTTCGAGAATGTAAAGCTATCCTTAATTATACACTTGATTCACTTTGAAAAGTCAATGTGAATTACAATTTTTTGTTGGGCTTCCTCAATAAAAGGTTCTCATTGGGAATGATATTTCTTTTAGTTTGTCCAAAGTTTTGGTAACTCGTGTCGGCTTGTTTTCTCTAGTTTGGTAAACTCTTACCTATAACTTCGATAAGTTATGCAATAATTAGTTGAAGATATATAATTCTGAAGCTTGCAAGTTCAACTCTTAATAATATGTTGGTTGGGTAGGTCCAACTCCATGGTAGGCATGGCTAGGTGTCACGGACCGCAGCTTCACTTGAGCCTCATGACCCTATCGCAGCCGCAGTTTGTCCCAACTTCGGCCTCACATTGTAAATATTAGTCAATTTCGAGTTGTAATTTCCATTCCTTGTAATATTTAGTTCCATTCTAAAATAGATAGAAAATAAATAAATTTTAGTATGATTCTTCGGCAAGAAGACGTCTACTCGTGGTACTTAGGTTATTTTATCTAGTCTATTATAGAGGGTATTAGTCTTTCAAACAAACTTTTAAGCTTTCTAGTGTTCGCCCCCTGCACTAGCCATTTGTAATTTCCTACTTTCGTCAATTGTAATTTCTTGCTTTCAGTAATCAATGATCAATTTCATTTCAATTATGTTTCAAATTTTCTAATATTTGTAATCAAAATCTCTTTCGTCCTAAGAAAAGGCGGAAGGTAGTCTAGCGGAGCAGACTACTGCTGCACGGTGTCCCTTTCTGTGCTAAGAAGAAAGACACCCCGTGAAACTAGGGCTCGTATCATTATAAGCTGGAGATGGAGATAATTCCTTAAATGTGGAGGTTGCATAATTTTTCCAAGTAAAGTATGCATGATGGACTTGGCTAGATTCTTGGCCTCTAAAGTTTGAGAAGAGTGACTACAATCTTTTTGCTAGTACGGAGGACTCGTGCCATCACTATCTTTTTTTTTTTTTTTAATGTAACCAGTTGGTCATAGGTGGTACGACTCTTGTTGTAGACATCTATCCAAAATAAAGTGCTCATATTAATTTCTTCTCTCAGGGTAGAGAGGGCTTCAGGATTGAAGATGTCTTTGACAATTTAGTTTCTCATTTGAAAAATGGTACAAGAAACTTTTTAATGACTTCTACGTGCCTCATATGATAGAGGAATTGAACTGATATAGATTGGGAGCCATGCAAACATGAATACATTGAGGAATTGCTTCTTCAAATGAGGCCAACTGCCAATGCTTCTTGGTCGAAGCTGTTTGTACTACATTTTTGCCCATTTGATTAGAGTAACATGGAATGCTCTGCACTTCAACACTGTGTTTACCTGTTTTGGGCTCCACTAGGTTTTGTAGATGTTGAAGTGATCTTTAGGGTCCCTTTGCCTAAATAAGGTAAAATCTTTGGCATGTTGTTTTATGGGATGAGGGCTTCCTTAATGTCCTCGAAAAAAGAAAGGTCATCATTATAATCGTCCATGTCCATCGACCTACTATGTAAAACCTCATTGTCTCAAGAGGCCTAGATAAGGCAATGTGGCGACAGATGAGGAAGTTGTTGGAACTCTATGGTTTGCTCTTTTGTAGTGATTTTTTACCTATTTCTTGGCATATGATTTTGTTGCTTATCTCTAGGCATTTCATTCTAGGACATATTTCGGGCATGACTTTCCAATCTATCAAACACACTTGTGGACCTCGTCGGCTAGGGTTCTCGCTCATTTACTTGTGGAAATTTGAGCTCCACATAAGACGTGTCCTCTATGTCGAAGCCTCTGGTTGGAACTTGGGAGGCATCCATTGACACTTTTCTTATAGAAGTGCTATGCTCCCTATTTCAAAAGGCACATCTAATAAGCTCGTTGCTCATCTCCTCCTAAATGAGCTGGTATCTCTACGAATTTTAATAATGTAGCTGGTTTACATGAAGCATGCTTATATAAGGGTACATGGGAGAGGCATCTGCATCCCTTGAAAATGCATCTTCTAGAGGAAAGTCAGCATGGTGGCTAGATGTTCATTTTCACTATACCATTTTGCCTTATGTTTGAGGCTATATTGTTCATCTCTTTTATAATATGGGAGCAAATCCACCGGTCCTCCTTGCATGGCATCTACAACGACGGGTTTCGTCTTCTCTAGCATCGCTATTTCATGCTTTTATGTACAACCTTTTTGAGAACATCACATTCATATCCACTCATCCTTTTTCAAAAATCAAGCTTTCGTGAAAAAATAATAGACTTTTTAGTCACAAGTTTTGTTTGTGGTTAAAAGTATATTATCCCATTGACGGTACGAATCTGTTAACCTTGTCATTATACCATTTCTCCTTCTCCTCGTGTATGTTACTTGCAAACTTGGACACACATGCAAGAGGCTCAATCAAGAATTCTCCAATCAAGGTGGAGGAGGCCATGATCGCACTCTCTCTTGCGCAAAAGTCAACGATTGAACAAAAGTTTAGTATGGGAGAAAATAGAACGAAGAAAAAATGCAAATGTCGGGGTTAAATCTTAGAGTGAGGTTTCAATTTGTAGTTACTTTCAAATGACATAAAGTTTGAGTATTTATAGGCCAAAAGATACAGCTGAGGTTCTCTGAATACTTGACACATAGGCTCATCTCATCCCAATAGCTTAAAATTCAAGTTACGGACGTTATATTATAGCCATATTAGCCTATGACCTGCAATACACTATCCTAGGTAAAAAAAATATTTAAAATTTGGTCACCTCTCAGAGATGTCACATCAATCAAATTACACATGGATTAATGTATTCGATTACTATTTACCCAAAGCACGAGGAATATATAAGTGTTATGCTCCAGATCCAACTCATTTTGGACATAAACACTTTTAATATATAATTGATGCATTTTATTTATAGCAATCTAATATTTACGTTAAATAAATATTTTATTAAATTAAATAATAGAGTTCGTAGATTCAAGGCTTAGTAATTTGTTTATCGCAAGGAATTATGATTGTAAGATATAAATTACATATGACTGAATTTTAAATCATATGTGGTTTTAAGTAATAAAAAAATACGGATATTGTTATTATGAATAAACCAGAATATGTATCATTTCTTACTTATGAAGTAAGTAGTTGATCTCACAATCTAAAATGTAATGACACTTAAATGAAACACGTGGATGTTTTATTGAGAAAACAAAACTTTGGAATCCCACTGGAGAGATTCCACATGGATAGTTATTTGAGTGTCATGGTTAATCTCTAGGCTTCGGTAGTGGAATTGATTTTTGACTTGAGGTAATCATAGTATCTTATATGATGATAGTTATAGTTTGGTAATGTTGGATTTTGATCTGCCAAGAGTTGATAATATAGCATCGTGTATGTTAAGAATTATATGAAAGTTATGAATGATCAATAAAAAATTCGTCACTCTTAGACAGTAAGAGATTATGATCTGCATTTCATTCTATTAAGTCTTGTCCAATTAAGTTAATAACAAAATTCTAGGCCAATGTGTTCTTGTAAGTCAAAAAAGAGTTTTTGACTTGTATTGATTTAAGAATAGAATGAAATATACGATTGATAATCAAGATTGACATATTTTCGTATCTCTTAATTAATCGTATCATATTGTTGAAGGGATTATAGTTTCACGATAACTGAACAAATTTAATTTTGTCATATCACGTGACATTTTCCTTCACTTGTATTATCCGACACATTACTAAACGTCAACCTAGGACGACAAAAGTGAGTTGATTAAGTTAAATGAATTAATGATAAATTGAAATGTTGTTTTAATTTATCTTTTTTTTTTATTAGATCAAAATAAAATTCACGTCATTAGGCATCGTAATTAAGAACCTAAATGACCACATACGAAAGAAGAACTAAAAGAATGATATTTACTAATTAATATACAAGTGTTGTACAATTAATTAATTGGATTGCTTATTAATGAGACTAAGTTAATTAATTTAATTAATTAATTTATGAACCAAGGTTAATTAATTATATTAATTAAATGTTGAATCGGGTTAAGTTTAAGGGGTGGGTCAAGCCCACTTGAACTTTTATTAATAAGCTGCTACGGTTTGAAAAATAAAAAAACACATTGATAAATTCTCCCATTTTTGCTCCCCTATGTGGATTACCATTGGAAGCTGGAAAATTGTGGTATGGTAGAGCTAGTTTCATATCAAAATCAGCAAAAGAGTTTGCAAAAAAGCTTTTAAGGTGTAATTCTTATCACAATTTCTATCCAAACAAAAAGTAGATTCTTGGTGGGAATTGAAATTGTTTTAAATTCTGCTGTGCATATATAAGTAAATTTCCAAGAGTGGTATCAGAGTCTACTTTCTACGTGTTAGAAACCGTTTTATATATTAGAACAATCAAAAGTTGATTGTTTATAATTTTTCTTGAATTTAGCAATTTAGAAAAATCATTTTCATCTTTAAAAAACTGTGTTTGAAAGAAAATTAATTTTTGATTGAAAAATTCCGCAATGGCATGCGTGTTGCAGCAACAACAACATTTTTGCGCTGCTATAGTCGGCTCTCACTGCAGACGGTAGAAGCAGTGCCGGTTACTACTAGTGTCGGCCCAATTCTATTAGGGTTATAATTTTAGTTTTGGGAGTGGAAGCCTCTCATGGAATTTATGAAATTGCAGACCCCCACCAACAATTATTGAATTAAGGGTAAAACTACAATTTTAAAAGTAAACGACCTATCATGCAATTTATAAACTTGAAGGACATGTCTATAATTTTAAAACTAGGGTCAAGTTGCAATTTTCAAAATGGATTAGAATATTAATTTTGAAAAGGATTTTAACCTAAATTTCGATTTTGACTCGTTTAACATTCTATTTAAAATTGACGAGTTTTTATAATATCGATAAATTTGGATTTTAACTTAAATATTATATTTTGACCCTAAATTGAATTTTATTTTATTTAGGAGTTTTATCTTAGATTAACATTTTAATTCAGTTGAAATTAAAGTTGGGCTCTAATTTGATATTTGACTAGAATTAGATTTTAATTAAGTTATTCCGCCCTAAAATTTTATTAGAATTAGAGTTGGACTCTAATTCAAATTAGATAGACCTGCTCTAAAACTTTGCAATTAGAATTGGACTTTAATTTACATTTAACTAGAATTTGATTTTATTTAAATTGACCCATACTATAAATCTAGAATTAGAGTTAAACTCTCATTTGCTATTTAATTAAAATTTTATTTTAATTAAACAAACATATCCTAACATTGTGGAATTAGAGTTAGAATTTAATTTGGTATCTAATTATAATTAAAGTTTAATTAAATAAACATTCTAATTAAATTAATTTGATTAATTAATTATTTAATTGTTACGATCATTTCGTTTAAATTAGTTTAGACGACCTTAATTGTTAGAAATTTAAAACATATTTATATGTAACATTAGTTATTATATAGAAATACATTTATGTGATGAATTTATATTTAGTGGATGATTGTGGATTCAATCATGTGGATACCTTGAATGGTTAGTTTTAATTCTTGTTATTTTGGGCCTGTGATCTCTTATTTGTTTTGGACTCCCGAGTCTGTTGTAATTATTATGGACTTGTGTGTCTAATAATTTAGGTCTGCATGCCAACCAGCATAGGATAGAGGTTGTAGTTGAACTAATTGAAGATGCAAGAAAAGGAGAAGACCATGAAGATGGAGCATTGTATGAGTCAATACTATGCCCCATAGAAACTGATCAACTAGTCTTTCTTATGGCTCGGGAAGACTATTTAGTATGTATGTGTGTATATATATATATATTGATGAGACCTTCGAATGCAAAATCTCTCGTTAAAATATTAAATCAAAATTTATTCGCCATCCATCATTGTAGAGAAAACGAGAGTCCCTCATCGATCTTAACTTGTTGAGTTCACTTAATGTTGGTTCATTAGGGATATGTTTGACACTATGAAATATTAGATATTTTTTAATGATGAGTTCGATTTAACTAAAATTTATCTTTTCTTGAATAATTTGAAAGAGAAAAATTTTGAAGGCATATTAAGATAGCGCATAAGATGTGTGAAGACGATGAGTTTTTAACTTAATGATCAAGGAGTTGTATGGAAATACAGTTGATAATAGTATCCATCCAAATATTTTATTAAGGTTTGTTGAGTACACTCAAGGTCTTAATATAATGGATGAGATCCTAGCCTATTATAAATCAAGTATGGATTCCAAAAATTTATGTAAGAGAGTCATAAATTTTAATTAATTAGTGAGAGTATAATTAATTTAATAAAAGACCATGTTAAATTAATTGCTTCATTTCTATTTATTATTTTTTAAAAATTTTCGTCATTTATGTTTATTGAATTATGAATAACCATAAGAATTTGAGAGACATATTTTATGTCAACAATCAAACCAAAATTTGTTGATTAGCATCGCAATATGAGAATTGTTCTCACGTATGAGAAAATTTGTTATGTCCTTGAGAATCATTTTCTAGAGACATCTGGTGATGACTCGACTAAGGAAGAAGTGACTACTATAATAAACATAAGATGACGATAATGTTGTAACATGCGTGATGGTTGCACCTGTATGACCTGAGTTACAAAAGTAACATGAGTGTATATATAATAACACATGATTTTTCATTTCAAAGAGTTGTATAATGAATAATCACATATGAAAGGATATGAGACTTTCAAGCAACTATATCGGTGCAAAATAGCGTAAGGATCTTCAGTCAGTGCTCATGTACTAAAGATGATTGACTATATTGAGAAGTTGTCTCAATTGGGTTCAGTCATGGATTGTGAACTAAGTAATGACTTGATTCTGTAATATTTGTTAGAGAGCTATTCACAGTTTATTATGAGTTTCACCATAAATAAGGTCGACTGCATACTCCTTGAGTTGTTGAGCATCCTTAAGACTGTTGAGCCCAATGTCAAAGTCAGTAGTGGGCAAGTCTTGGCCATTGATTACTCTAAGGGCACTAGGAAGAAGTCTAAAGAAGACTTTATGAAAGTATCTAAGATGGCGTTAAAGCAAAGGAGGACAATACCAAATATAATGACCCTTTTTATCATTTTGGAATGAAAGATCATTAGAAAAGGAACTACAAGGCTTACCTCATGATCATGAATAGAAATAGGTCTTTTGAAGCTTCCACTTCCACCTCAGGTATCTTTATTATTGAGGTTAATGTGTCTACTTTATTTACTTCTTGAGTATTAGTACCGGATATGGATTGCATATTTATGTATATATGTAGAAACTAAATAAAAGAAGATCACCGCAGAAGGGAGAAGTTGACATGCACGTTGGAAGTAAGCAAGGTTGCTACATTGGGAGCATACTTCTTACTATTACCTTTGGGCTTAGTATTAGACCTAGAGTATTGTTATTTCCTTTCCTTCATTAACAAAAACATTATTTCTATTTCATGTTTTGACATGAGTGATTTTTCAATTAATGTTAAGAACAATCATTGTTCCTTTTTATCTTGATAAAATCTTAATGGTTATAGTAAATTATAAAATGATATTTATATTCTTGATTACGCCCAAAGAATAATGCGGTAGTTGTAGTGCAACTTTGGGGTGTCGTATCCACATGGAGATGGAAAATGTTTAAGGGTTTCAAAAAAGGGATGAGTTATCATCTTCAATGTATAGTAAAATTCAATATTGAAAGGTAAAATTAAAATCAATAATTTGAGGCAGTGGAGCATTGGAATTCCTCAATTAGATTGGATCATTCACATCAATTATTCCATTTTTATAACACAATTAGATGATTTCATCCCGGTACTCTAATTGGAAGATATATTCGCACAATTATATTGGAACAAGATCAAAGATCAACCATATACATCAAGCGTATAGCAGTAATTAATTGCCAATAAAGTAATATTAAGATTAAAATTCAACAGTTAGTTCAATCTAACGATAGAAGAAGCATGACTGAATCTATGAAGGATTTGATAAAAGTCAAACTAATCTCAACAATAAGTAATTGAAATTGAAACTCAACAAATAGTTTAATTTAACAAAGGAAAAAGCATGACTGAATTCATGACAAATCTTGTAAATGTTAAACCGATTTCAATATAAATCAATGAAAAGAAAAGTTTAAATCCTAAATTTATTCAGCAAGAAAAGACCAATTATATGAAATAANCTCAACAAATAGTTTAATTTAACAAAGGAAAAAGCATGACTGAATTCATGACAAATCTTGTAAATGTTAAACCGATTTCAATATAAATCAATGAAAAGAAAAGTTTAAATCCTAAATTTATTCAGCAAGAAAAGACCAATTATATGAAATAATAGATGTGAAATTGTCATATCCAATTGAGTTCCTCCCTTACTTTACCAAGATTGTTAGTTCTTCAATTCGTCATGAGTTTCTTGAACAAAAATCAATGGAAGAATGATGTATATTGAGCAATGAGGCATTTTGGGACGTTCTAGGGTCTTTTAGGTTTGAGAAATCGTGTCAC
This sequence comes from Fraxinus anomala, assembly GCA_903798345.1. Classification (NCBI taxonomy): domain Eukaryota; kingdom Viridiplantae; phylum Streptophyta; class Magnoliopsida; order Lamiales; family Oleaceae; genus Fraxinus; species Fraxinus anomala. The sequence goes on from CAIGRN010027942.1 coordinate 39,931, forward strand.
AATAAGTTACCATAAGTG
>CAIGRN010027969.1:0-17500 GCA_903798345.1 Fraxinus anomala
TTTAACTATATATTTTTCATCAAATTATTTTTTATTATTAAAAAATGGACTCAAACGGGCTATCAACGTATAATTAAAGAATGAATACGAAAAATAAATTAAATTGAGAGGGGGAGGGGTTTGGAAAGGGGCTTAATTATTGCATTTAACCAGCTTCTGGAAGTAAAGTGCGAAACCCCTTTCTCTACAGGAGAATATACACAGTTACACACAGAGTAAATACTATCTTTGTACGCGATTAGGGTTTTGTTTTCAGATTTTCTTGGGCAGAAAAGGCAAAGAAAAAACCTTGAAGCTTTAACCCGCCGATTGATTCTACCAACGCGAAATCGGCTCTTATTTTCTCTTGATTCTTGAGAAAATGGCAAAGGAAATTAAGGAATTTCAGTTGTATAACAGTATGACGAAACAAAAGGAGGTGTTCAGGCCTAGAGTTGAGGGCAAGGTGGGAATGTACGTCTGCGGGGTCACCTCCTACGACCTCAGCCACATCGGTCACGCCCGCGCCTATGTGGCTTTCGACGTACTTTACAGGTATGCGCGCGTCTGTCTGCACTTAAGTTTATTGGGAATCAAAATTTTTGGGTCTGTTTATTTAGAATTATTATTAAAATTCCTTTTTTGTTAAGTTGCAATTGATGTTATTATTATTTTTTTAAAAAACATTGATATTCTTGTTATGTGTGTTGTATTTAAATTCTGTTTAGAAGTTATATATGTTTTATTTGGAATGTGATCAGTGAAAATTTGCAACCCCTTACGTTTGGCTTGCATTTCAGTTTTGAGTTTTGAATTCATTTTCAGTTTATGTTTCAAGTGACAGTTTTAAGATTGCAGAAAATGCGTAGAAATTGGAAAATATGGTTGGTTTGGAATTTTAAGAAATCGTATTATGACATTTTATTCAATATGTTGTTATAAAAGTGTTGCCCATTTCTTTTCTTTTCTTCCCATTTTATCTGATTCCCTGCAATCTAGCAATCTCCGATTCCGCTAGCATTAACCCACCAAAAGGAATTTCCAACAAGAGACAAACTAAAGAAAACCCAAAAAACTATATTTTCGCAACCAGTCAGATAATTAAAAAAAAAAAAAAACCAAACTTCAGAACCCCAATTCTTCAGAGAGGGAGAGAAGAAATCATATATGCATAAACTCATAATTAGTTAATCAATACCAAACTTCAAGCAGATAATCATGTAGTAGTACCAAATCTTTGCTATATGATCTCAATATCCCAATCCCATTTTATGTTTCTTGTTGTACTAGCTCAATAAGTAGACACAAAGTTAGAAAATGTTTTCTTCAGCTCAAAACTTGTCCTTCTACGAAGATCTAAAAAAAGCTCTCTTTTATGGCAATACGGAATTTTGGGCTTAGTTATCTTCCAACTGAAGGATTGCACGAGGCAGTTTATTTATTTTGGCTAAGTATGCTAGAGTTCACACTTCACACTGTAGATTTTATCTGGGTGGGAGAGACCACATAGATTAGCACAAATATTGCCACACAAAGTGTGTACATTGAGATATACCATGAAAAACAGATATGCAAATTTTACATATAATGTGCATCTTTGATATATGGTATCAACATTCAGACCCGTTTTCATAGCAAAAGTAGCCCCTTTTACGTGTGGAATTGCCAGTGGTTTATTTTTTCTTTAATTTTTTGTTTTATTTAGTGTTAACATTGATCATACCATCTAGCAGCATAGGCTATCTCCACATATGTTCTTTATATCTTCTTGGAGAGGTTTCCTGCTATCCTAACTTATCCAACATCTCAAGTCAAATTTGTGGCTCTCACAATCTTACAAACTTCTCTAATTCATGGCCGTTGCTACTCTTTTATCAGTTGCATCAGGTCCCCGTCATCAATAGGTTTCTTATGAACTTGATCCCATTATGCTACATGTTTTGTCATATCCATTGGCTTGATCACATTAACAACAAAACATGCTACAAGAAGAACTTTGGAAGCTATTCTTGTGTGCTTTATTGGTACATATATTCTTCTAAGCCAATCATGAAGCTTACAGCCTATTAAAATTATTTGTTTGTGGTTTGAAAATCATGTTTTCCCGTCTATGATGCAATGCCCCTAGATGCTGTAAGCTGTGCAAATTTCACAAGTTCCAGCTCTAACTCAACCAAATAGAGCTAGGTTGTGAGATGTGTCTTACAACTTGCATTATCATTTACATTACAACATGCAAATAATTATGATCATCTACTAGAATCTCTTCAGAAGCCTACAGTTGACTGAAGTTAAATTGCTTCTTTTTCCATTATATGTTGAGTAATTTACTACAGTAACCAGTTAGTCACATTAGAATTTTTCTGCAATGCCTTCATTGGATTGCTTCTTTCTCTATCACGTTGAGTAGTTTGCTTAACAGTCATCTGTGATAAAACTTCTTCCTTTATGCTTCAGTTGATGAATCGGCTTTTGATGCAGTTCTGCAATGCTTTGGCGGAGATGATCTGTTTAAATTCACTTCAAATCTGTTTTGTTCTTTGCAAATATTTGTCATGAATTCAACTGTAGTGTTGTTTGCTTGGTTCCAGTGTTAAACTAACTTTGGTAGGAAATCTAGTGTTATCTAGTGATGTATGTTTTTGCCTGATCTATTGCCTATATTCCTTGATTTTTTATTATTCCTTCTGAATTTTGTTTTGAAGTACAGATATCTAAAATATATTGGCTATGAGGTTGCCTATGTCCGCAATTTCACCGATGTTGATGACAAGGTGAGAAGTCCTTGACTAATTCTTATTGGCTATAATTGAAATAACTCCATTAAATTAGTTTATGCAGTACCTATCAAGTGAGATTGTAAACTATCCTGTTAATTTTGCATTTCATTAAAAAAAGTGAAAATGAAAATAAAAATAAATATTGCACTTAAAACCTCGAGTTAAAATAAGAAGGAAAACAATTTAAACGACATGACCCTGCCTATGTTTATGTAATAAACGCAAAGATATTATAAAGAGTTCATAAATTTAATAAAATATAAATCTATAAAATCTAGAGTAGGGCAAGGGAGCATGCTGGCATGGTGAAGCTTTTGTTGAACATTGTTAAAATTCGATGCCTTTCTTTAGCAAAAATATATCCATAAAAAGTGAGACTTTTTTCTTACCAAGTACACATACAAGATCATAAGGCTACTGTATGCATAGATATACTATGAGAACATGCATGTATCACATAGCTTGAGGATGAGGGGAGGGGAGGGGGGCCTTTGTGTCTGTAGAGCTTTAAACTCTGTTGGGAATGGGAGATAGTTTTTCTGAGTTTGGCTATGTGTAAGAAATAGTTATTTTATGTGGGCTTGAGAAGTTGTCAGGTGTAGATGCAATTTATAAGTTATGGTTGTTTATCATTAACGATATGCCAGTTGGAAATTCTTTATCAGCCTTTGAAGTTGAACTATTTCATATCTGCCACTTCTAATCAGCATCCTATCTTTTCAATTAACCAGATTAACGTTGACTTGATTAGATTGGATGAATTCAAGTGTAAATCATTTTGTTTACTCAGCTATTTCCATTTAGTTCTTCTGTAGCCCATTATTTCTTCTTCTAAACTTGCATATGAATGGAATGTTTAAGCGTATATATAAGCCTGTCTTCAGCATGTCTGGCGCTAAATACATGTATAAAGATCATTACTGGGTTTCCATTGGAGGGATATGTGGGCTCACCATATATGGCTATCCTTCTCAAATCCACTTATACACAATACGTATTGAGTTTTTTTAGGTTGAATTTTGATGTCCTATTGCAGTAACCGTAGTCAGTTTAGAGTGACCAAAAGCCATATTGCAGCTGTCGGGGTTGTAAGGTTCAAATTGCATGATGTTTTTGGGGGTGGTCGTAGCTTTAGTGCTCTGTGAACAAAGAAAAGGTTGGGTGTTGCTTGGCGTCTCATGCAAACCAAGTTTTAGTAGGTCTTCCTTTCATATCTATCACTAACCAATTTACCCACCAAAAGATTTGGGGAAGCTAGTCACAAGTTCATTCATCTTTATAAGACACTTCTTGCTCAGTGTTTTACCGTGACATGGAATAAGTATAAATACTTACTGTATAAGTTGTAATGTGGTTTCTAATCGATGGTTATTCCAGATTATTCGTAGAGCAAATGAGATTGGGGAGGATCCGATAGCTTTGAGTGCTCGGTTTTGCGAAGAATTTCTTGCTGACATGGCTGATATCCAGTGCCTTGTTCCGACCCATCAGCCACGTGTGACTGAACATATGGAGCAAATCAAGGATATGATAACTAAGGTTCTTTGCTTCCCACAATGCTCCTTTCATTTTTGAAGAACTTCAAAAATCTCCAAATCTTGAATAAGATCATCCATGTTTTCTGTGTATATGTTCACCTGCATGCTCATAAATGTAAAAATCAGGCACCAGCGTTTTTGTTAACTATCATTTTAATTTAATTGAATATTTTAATGGTATTTACTAAGAGCAGTATATTGTAATCTGAAGCACACACGTTTGGCTTGGTTCTAATGTTGTTTCATGATAAATATCTCCTTTCTTTCTTTCTTTTTCATCATGATGTTGAGGAGCAGGCAGCAAGGTTTCTGGACCACATTGAGAAATATGAAAGAAGAATATTTTGTGTCAGCTATCCTTTCTTTTGGGTTCATCATCAATCATTTCTGTAACTTGGTCTGATCTGCAGATTATCGACAATGGTTGTGCTTATCATGTTGAGGGTGATGTTTACTTTGCTGTCGATAAATACCCAAATTATGGCCGTTTATCGGGGAGGAGGCTAGAAGATAATAGAGCTGGGGAGCGTGTTGCTGTTGATGAGAGAAAGCAAAATCCTGCTGATTTTGCACTGTGGAAGGTGAAAAAGGCTTGCCAAAATCACTTTCTTAGTTTCTTAGTATTTACTGGATTAACCAATGTAAACCCTTAACTTTACATTTTCCTTAAAAGGCTGCAAAGCCTGGTGAACCAAAATGGGACAGTCCCTGGGGTTTTGGAAGACCAGGATGGCACATAGAGTGCAGTGCAATGAGTGCTCATTATTTGACACACTCATTTGATATTCATGGTGGTGGGATGGATTTGATATTTCCCCATCATGAAAATGAGATTGCTCAGAGCTGCGCTGCTTGCCCCGAAAGCAATGTCAGTTACTGGATACATAATGGTTTTGTCACCGCAAATGATGAGAAAATGTCAAAATCACTTGGCAACTTCTTTACCATTCGTGAGGTAAAAGATGCTAATTGTTGTAATTTTCTTTTGATACTGTGGACTTACAATTTATTTTCTGAGGAGCATTGCTGTTAAATACAGTTTTTGTTTATAGGTAACGAAGGTGTACCATCCACTCGCATTGAGGCATTTTCTTATGGGAACACACTACAGGTCTCCTGTTAATTACACAATTTCTCAATTAGAAATTGCATCAGAGGCTGTTTTCTACATATATCAGGTGAAAAACCCAAGTGTCTATTGTTAAATGTTGATTGAATATGCTTGTCTATGCATCGATGGTCAACATTTTGTGTTTGTATTGTCATATTCTGCATCCTTTATTTCACATTTATTAGAAAGGTGACTATCTTGTTGAACTTGGATCAACAGACTATGATTATTGTGGTATTTTCATGTTTTTAGCTCCTTGTCCTTTGGCCAGGCAGAAACTATATGATTACTGTAATGATCATAGGTCTCAAACATTTTTATCTTTTATTTTCTGTTTTTGTTGTTCCCTTACTTGATAAATTAATTTAATTGGAGATGTGCAATGTTAACCTTATGGATACTCGATGATCATGCTCTGATGAAATGTGCTCGACACTCGGCAATTAGAAATCGTTTTGCCTTGCCAGGCATGAATATACACGAACATACACTGAAGCCAACATTTTCAGATGCTTTTCCAGTCATATTATACACAAAATCGGCAGATTCTTATTTCACATAGAGTTGTGTTGTGTGGTTGTGGCAATTTACAGACCTTACAAGACTCTGAAGATGCTTTGTTGGCATTGAAAGAAGAGGCTGAGGAAGATGGCAAAATCAGCCCTGCTGCCCAAGAATGCATCACTAAACTGCATGAAGAGTTTGAGGCAAAATTGTCTGATGATTTGCACACCCCAACCATACTTAATTCTGCTCTTCAAGAAACCCTGAGATTTATGAATAGTTCTTTAAACATGCTCAAGGTGGGTTTTTTTTGTTTTCTTTCTTTTTTTTTTTTTTTTGATAAACATCGTACTTGCCCCAATTTATTTTGTGCAACTTTTTCCTTGTTTACCTCTTTTTCCTTGTGTCATCTGAAATATTTGCTTCTTTTAATATTTTGCCAGAAGAAACAGCCAAAAAAACAACTACTATCCACAGTTAAGTCTCTTGCTGAACTGGAGAATCAAGTCAAGGAGGTTTTAGATGTTCTGGGACTGCTGTCAAATTCAAGATATACCGAGGTGCTTCCAAAACTACTGTCATATTTTTATACATCTCTGACTATTCTGTTCTGATGCTGTAACGTATTGGACGTTTCATTGTACAGGTTTTGCAGCAACTAAAAGATAAGGCTTTGAAAAGGGCCGGGTTGACTGAAGACGATGTTTTGCATTTAATTGAGGAGAGGATGCTAGCCAGGAAAAACAGAGAGTTCTCTAAAAGTGATCAGATTAGGAGTGACTTGGGTGCTAAGGGAATTGCATTAATGGATGTAGGAAAGGAAACAGTTTGGAGGCCTTGTGTGCCGGTCCATCAAGAAAAGCCTGATGTTCCAGTTCAACAGGAAAAGCCAGTCGAGCCGGTTAAAGTAGAAATACCTGTCATTCCAGCAGAAAAAGGTCAGCCAGCTGAGCCAGCCGGTAAGGAGCAGTAAACAGCTGTTAAGAGTTACTAACTGGTAAGTTTTATTCTTAATTATAGATCATGCATGTACTTTTTGTAACATTTGAGATTTCTTGACATGCTGCTTCACAAAAAAATGTTCCATAATGGGTGTTTACGGCCCTATACAGGTTTGGGTGTCCATAGATTTACACAGTGGTCTGGTAATTGATTATACTACTACAAATGGACCTTTAAAACATTCTATATATATATACTCTTCTTTTCTTGGGAAATTTATGTTTAGTGTTATTCTCTGTTCTTAGATATGAATATATGAATCCCCACAACTTATCCAGTATATCGACTTATTATACAAGGAAATGAAGCCTGCCATTTTGTATAGCACGTTGATGAAGATAACCATTGTTGTGTGAACTGTGAAGTAATTTGGATTTTATCTTCTTTCACCTCTAAAATGAAGTGATCGAGCAGTTATTGGTTTGCTTAGATTAAGCCTATGTTTGGCCGATGTTTATAATTTGTTTATAAACACTACTCTCTAGCCACTCTTTATCTACATTTCGAGGATTTACAAGTACTACTCATTTGTTCATCACTAATTCAATTTATTTATATTTTAAAATGTTCATAAATGCATCTAAACATGATTTAAAACGGTTTAGTTGAAGTTGTCTTCTGCTCTCATTATCGTGTCGTAAAAATGAAAATGAAAATTTGTAAAATCATAAATGAAAATTCAATGAATGAAAAGTTCTCTTAGTAATTTGAATTTACATTTGTACTTAGGCGATGAATGACAAACTTTTTTTTACAATAATTGCCTAACATTAATAAATTATTAATCCGGCATTGCTTTAATTTAACTATTTAAGAGAATGCTGAGCTTGTTGGTCTCATAGCACAAAATTTTACTATGGTAATAATACGTATACGCAGCAAATGCTTTCCCCCACCCCACTGCTTTAGCCATAATGAGCAGCAGAGGAGAGAGAGGATAAATGCTTTCTCCAAGCCTATCTTGTAACGGGCCGGGGTCATGGTGGAAGGGATTTGTGCTCTTCGTCGAGTCTAGGTTTGTAGCGAACATAACCTTCGGGGGAATGTCCCTTTTAGTTCCTGGTGATGTGAAACTGCCTTAATGACTATGCTCCACTCTATGCGAGGATACCACATGATTTACCATAAGACATCTTTGATTTGAAGTGACACTCGTCTTGTGGTGAAGTCCACATTGGTTGGATGTATCGCATGTTTGGCGCGTCTTATTAATCTACAGTGCTTATGCTCATTGAATGAACCGTATAGAACTAATATGTTAAAAGTGGGTTGAAACCATATTATTTATCACCAATTTAAAAATTAAGAAAATCATTAGTAAAATTTTTTTTTACGATCTTCTAATATGGTGTAGCATCATAATTTATATTAGAACAATCTTCCATAATTCACTATAGTACAATTATATAATTCAAAATTAGAGTGGACATGAGATATTTTGTCCAGGACTCTAATCGTATTTTTCTAATTCAAGGTGTACCCGACGTGTCCAAAAGGTTTATAGAAGTCGAGTTCTTTCACAACACTAATTTTCAAAATTTAGTTAAAATCTTCTTTTTTTTCATTATAATAAAAAGAACTGACTTTACCACTCAAATAAAAACAAAACAAGGCGTAATGGGGCGGCTAAGAAAGTATAATTATATAGCCATCAATTTGATCTACACTATGGAAAAAGAGTATGATCATGATGAAAGTTGCCCAATTAACGCCACGAAGTTGTAGGAATCTGACCCCATTACTAATACCTAAATTTATTCCCAAGAACTGTGCTACAGTATCAGATGTCAAACAATAATGTCAAGTGACATTTCATCATTGAAATATTTTAAACACGATCAACTTTTTCATCAAATCATCTGGTGCCACCTTGAATTATGTTATTGCATTTGTTAAATTTCTTTTGACAAAATGACAAAATCTTTCATTCACAAACATTTTTTCTTTGGTCTCTCATAGTGCCATCTTCATTAGGGAACATTGTAGATGTGGAACATACCATGTGATTGGCTTCTGTTGGGAAATTATTTAATTTGTCAGGTGGACCAATATATTAATTAATTGTATATTAAGACTATCTTAAAGTTAAGTCCAAAAAATTTAAAGTGATCTAATAAAGAATTAAGTAATTGAGTTTTGGACATCTAAATAAAGTGTATGTCGAATTATATGTGTGGAGATCAAATCCATTAGTATTTGACGATGAATCGAATACATATGAAAGCTATATATAGGGTTACGGTCTCTTAATTCAAATGCAATTTTCATTTTTTGTGTCATCCCTTCAATACAAGAATTAATAGAGAAAATATATTGAAGAGTAAGATCCAAAATCCACAATCAAGAAGAAGGATTGAAACAATTAAATTGAAGAACAAAAAAATCAATATTTAAAGATCAAAATTTAAGATTTATTATTCAAGATACAAATCAATGAATCAATGTATATTCCGCATTAAATAATTTTCTTGATGATTTGATATATAGATCTTGATAATTCATAATATTTCATAAAGTTTAAGTTTCATGAAAAAAATTCAACAGGTTCATCTAATTTCTTTTTCCAATTTTCACTCATTAAAGAAATATTCATTTACTGTGGGTTTTACTATCACGAAGCACCAACAATGATGAATTATTGGTAACAAGGATTTTTTCTTTTTTTGATAAAAAATTATGAGAAAATTTGACGATTCCACATAATAGGTTAACTTTCTGGAATGAAACTCGAGCTTCTAATAAGGTGATATCAAAGTTAAGCAAAAAGTTACAAATCTTCATCAAGAACAATGCCAATATATGGTAACGAAAGATTGGAAAATGTAGAATTTTGTAACTTCCATCCTTGAAAGGACTTGACATGATTACTTTTATCGCAAAATTCAAAAGTTTATTAATAAGGGGGGAAAAAAATCTATGATCATGCTTACAAATTCCTCTTTTTAACATATGTGCACCAATTGTCATCAAAGCTTCAAAAGACAGTAAAAGCAACAAATCCAAACTACTTTATTCTCTAGTGTGTGTGTGTGTGTTTCTTGATAATTAATAAATTAACCTACTTTGAATCCCCACATTCGTTATTACAAATTTGTCGTGATTATTAGTAATAATTGATGACCAGGCAATATGAAAACCACAAATTAAAGAGTTTTTTGATAGACCTTTTTATGGTTGAAAAAGGTTTAGCTTTTTAGTCAAGATACCTTCTTTTTAACTTAATAATTTTTTTAACAAAATCAAATAATTTATAACATTCACACAAATCATACTTTAGAAATTCATTTCTTACTTTTATTTCTCCCACGAGGAACAAATTCAGAACCAAAAGAACGAAGAATTTATATCAATGTTGACTAATAAAGAAAATGTTTCTTTTTAAATGGATTTTTATTTTTTTATTTGTTGTATGTAGCACTTACTCACCTAGAACTAGGTAAAGTCTAAAGCAAACCATGCAAAGTGGCGACATTTTAGACCAAAAGAAAGTGCCATTTTTTAGGGAAGCAATCGTATTGTGTGCTTTTGGCCATGCAGTTTTGGATGTTCAAATGCCATTTATTTGTGGGCAGCTTTAGGTTTAGGATATGAATATTTTTTTGGTGCTTATCGACTTGGGATTATCTTGTTTTCGTGCTTACACGTAAGTTTCCTACAACACACTATCCGTTAATAATTTTGGTTGCTGACTGCTGCAACAACCCTACAACTCACTAATTTATTTCACTTTTTTATTCCTACAACCCTCTTTCAAGATTTCGTCCAAGACACAAATTATAGCCTCGACTCACATTCCATTTTTTTTCATATATAACATCGACTAAGTTTTGTAACCAACCATTATCTTTCACCACCTATTGTAGTGTGCCATGTCACCTGATATTTAGGATATGTTAAGCATCGATACTTAGGAGATTATTATTATTTTTTTTTTTTAGCCCAAAAATTAAAAATTAAAAATTTAGTTAAGTGATTAATTAATAATTTAATGAGAGATTTTTTACATAACTACGTTTTTATTTTTATTTTTTACATCCTCTGTTCTTTTATTAGATATGTTTAGAAAACAATATTAAATGATATTAAACAGCAAGATTTTTACTTTTTCTTAATCGATCCTATTCAATATTGTTCTGTAATCCAACTTAAAAATAATATTAGCCGCCCCCTGTTTGGCCCATATTTAATAGAACTCGTTTTTTTAATTTATTTTCAATCTCGCATTTCATCAAAATTTATTAAAAACAGGCGGTATTTACCAAGTTCTCAGGTAGAGTCAAAGCTTTTCTATTCAAGTAATTTTCTTCGTTTTGGCTTATCTTTTACTCTTACGCTTTTAGTCAATAGCTCAACACTACATTACATGTGGAATACAACAAATGAAAATGAAGTTTGACTAAAAACAGAACATATTCAATGAAGTTGTAAACCCTAAAGCTAGGAAAACTGGTCTGGAAGTGAATATGATCCCACAGTACATGTAAATTTATTTGAGATCCAAGAGTATAACTTAATGAATAATTCCTTAAGTACAGGAAATGTTGCTAGATTTTGTACAGAATTTCGAATTGGAAAAATTCTATGCGTGTATCTGTGTTTTCCCTCCTCCATGTTTGAATCCAATCCATCCATTTCAAATTTCTGTGTGTATTCTGTGAAATTTCTCTGTACTCGTAGCATGGTTGTAACTTAACTAATGAGAATGAGACTTGAGAAGAAAGGAGAGAGAAATCGATGAAATTAGAGGGGAAAATATGAATTTATTCGATAGTTAAATCTTCTTATTGCTATAAATATACCCTCTTTATTATATAGAGTTTATGCAAACCTAATTTAAGAAAGAAACAAAGGAAATAAGTCTCATTTAAGTCAAACTAGAAAATCTATAAAAATAGAAAATCTAAATTAAACTATATTTGTTCCTAATTAAGTAAAGATATTATTTTCATTCCCCTTGTTATAAGGCAAACTAAAAATGGGGTTACCATATTTCTTGTCTATTTCAATTCTTGTTTCAGTTTTCTAACCTAAAGACCTAAGTAAGAGCATGTTTGGCTGATCATAAAAACTATAATTTACTCCAAGTAAATAATTATGTTAATAGAAATGCGTAGTTTTTTATTGGTGAGAGTTGGAAATAAATAATTTTTGACCATAAATTTAAAGTTTCTTTAAAACAAGTAATTTCACTACTTATAAGTTTAAAAAAAAAAAAATGTAAATTATTTAAACGTATTTGCGGATAACTTTTAGTTGATTTAAGCTTAGCAATGTATGCTCTAAGGAATAGATTATTAGATTCTGTATTTTAATAAATTAACCAAAGAAACCTAAATCCTAAAACAATAGTTGTCAGATGATACACATTCTTTAACATTCGATTTTTTTTTTTTTAAAAAATAAAAATAAAAAAATACCAAACACTTAAAACAACTTTTGCCGACTTCCGATTATTTGAGAATCGGAAGTTATAGGCTCTAAATCAATCCCAAAATGGAGCCTAAATCTCTAAGATGTGAAAAAAAAAAAAAACTTGCAAACTGCACATAAGCATGGCTAAAAAATGCTAGTAAGGTAAATAAAATAATTTTATTATTTGATTTTCCTGTGGGGAATGGAATAAGCTGGCACTAAAGTTTGGACATGGTAAAAATGTGGTCTTAATTTTGTCACATCAAAATAATAATTAATGATTATACTTCCCACATTGTGTGTCCAAAAAAGTCATATTTATGGGTTGTCAATTTTGGTTTTTATAGACTAAAATATGATTACATTAGCATATGTCATGTTTGATATATAGACTTGAACGAAATAAAATTATATTCAATTTTAAAATATAAAATATGCTGAAATCTAGTATTTTGAGTTCCGAACTCGGCTTTTTTTTGTTCATACACGTACTATGTAGAATTATATTATGTTCGACGTTTTCTAGTCATATTATAATCAAAATATATGTACAACTCGATCAATATTTTACATTCTAATATTTCAGAAAATGGAGGTAATTTTAAAATAGTAAGATAACCGATGCATGTGAGAAATTTTACCTTGAGAAAAAAAATAAATGAATAAATCTAAAAATGTACATTTTCTGGATAATTGATAAGTTAACACGGGCTTGGGCTTTCCAGCTGGTTAACCAAGACGTAAAATACAGCTCGGCTCTTGATCCTCGTGAAGTCCCAGTTACTAGCTAAGCCAAGCCTAGCCTAACCTGATCTCACGGCGTGGCTGGCGCCAGGCTAAGATGCAAATCAAGCCCAAATCCATCATCTAAACTGGGCCCATCTCCTGCGCTAGAGAATCTACTTAAGGAAGGCCCATCTAACCTTCCATTATGGGCCTTGATCGCTTGAGGCCCAATATTCGACAAGCTGGACTCAGCTGCACTGCTGGTATACGGTAAGTTACCTACACCCCTCCCAGTTGACCATGTGGGGAACACGCACCCATGCGAAACCTGGAAGGGCTGCGCGGCGCGTGGAACGTACAACCACGGCGGGGACGAAGGTACAGAGGCTGGAACCATCACAGATCCAGGTGGAGCAAGGAGGTGGGTCGGCGGAGCAAAAGCGGAGACTATGGGGTTCCGCATGTAGGATACGGCGGCGTTTCTACTAGCTTGCATTTGTGCACGTTTCAACTGTTGCCTCTCTTTTTTATGAGCATTTTGGTGACCGCCCAGTGCTTGTGAATTGGCAAACTCCCGGCAGCAGTACTGGCACTCGTATTTCCGGCCGTCGGAAGTCGGAAAACCGCCGAAATCCGGCGAGCCTGATGGTGTTTTAGTGGAGTCTACTTCTTCTTCTTCAGTTACGTTGAAACCGAAGAGTTTTAAGCGTCCATTACTTGTGCTGTTATTGCATGGTTTGATTTGATACTCTAACTCTTCCATGCTGTATAAATTATATGTATGTATGAAAATTGTAGAGAGAGACAGAGACACAGAGAGAGTAAAATTAAGGGGTTGTTTAAGAGACTTGTTGCATGTGGGGGGTATTTATACAAGTTTAAAAGGTTTAAAGTTTTCTTCACAGTGTTGGAGAGAGAAAGAAGAGAGAAGAGAGTGGGTGGGTTGGGGCTGCGGACATCCCAAGAAGAAGACAGTAGGTGTAAAAATGGAAACACGAACATACAACACTTGGGCACCAATAGATTGCATATTTCATTTTCTCACTAATTGAGATTTGAGAAGTTGCTAAAATATCCTCAAATACTTCGTCCGATTGTGAAAAAATATTTGTCTTGGAAGCAAAATAAATTGTGTTTCGAAAAATGCCTTGGACTTGATTTTCTATTCATTAGACTTCAATACCACATACACATTATTCCTCAATTTGCATACTGCCTAGATAACAATTCATAAAATACGATGTCAAAATTTTGAAATTTGGAAGGGAGAGGGAAGTCATTTCGCCGTTGAGCAGAACTTCAAGATTTGATTTGAGTGAATGTTGTAGTGTTGGTTCAACTATCAACTCATTGATTTTTCTTGCAACCTTAATTTCTTCCTCTTCGTTAGGAAGCGAAATTATATATTCGTTAAGAAAAATAATAAATTATAATAAGTTTGGAGTAATATATTCGTCTTTCCGTTAAGTTCATCACTATAAATGTAAAAAATTGATGTAATACACGAATCCTAATAATCTTATGCGGCGTATATTGAAGATTGCACTAATCACAACCAATAATCATTATTAACAAAATTATGCTCCACTTCTCTTGGTTGAGATTAAAATAGGCTACTAATAATGTTAGTAGGGAAAAAACCAATATTATTTAAATTATTAAATCCAAGAAAACCAACGTGCCCCCCAAAATGTTAAGGAATTCTTTAAGGTTTAAACCTAGAAATGGAGAGTACTATAATCATAAAATTTAACTAGGGTTGATTATGGAAGCATTCAAATAACAACTTGCCACTTCCTCCCCCAACATAGGCACAAATAAGAGCTTTCTATTAGTCCCATGATCATGTAGCCATTTCGAGGCACGTGCCATGTGATCCGATGCCTGGTCTATCGTGACAAGAACAAACATTTCATTACGAGTAATATTATGCAGTGCTATTGAAATCCGATAATAGAATAGATTTTATATCCCTACTTTTCATTCAACTTATGGTGCTACGAAGTACTATTCTTTTATTATAACAAAAACACACAATTTAGGTGTTACACGGCAAATGTGACTTGATGATATAATGAATGAATCAAAACTTTCACGCACCACTTTTTTTTCAAAGTGAAATAAAAAGACTCGTAGTGGGTCGTCAAATTTTGAAGTCAAAATCTTCCATTTACGGCATTTATATTAGTGGAACTAAATGCCGTCGTGCTTTACAACTATACAAATCTTTTCTCTCTTAAATTTATTTTCTTTATCTTTATTTCAACGCATGCATTGTCTTAATGTAAGGAGCTGAGACAAGCCAACTACCTCTCTCTCTCTAAACTTACTAAGAGTTTTAAAAAATACATCCATTATCACTTACAGAATATTATATATATATGAAGTAATGAAAATAATCAAATATACATAGAGCAAACACAATCTAACCTTAGATGCATTAATTTCTGGTACCTTTGACCCTCTTAATCTGCAACTTTGCATGGCCGACGGCCCGCTTTACATCATATCCAAAAATTTATAAAAAACGTAAAGTAATAGAAAATATGCAAGCCCTCCTTTTTAATTGTTATTGGCATGTTCGATATGTCATTCGATGGCAAAATTGATAAATTTATCACATTTATATCCTCTTTAGCCCATGTTTGGTGGGGATTAAAATCAGATATTTAGTAGATTTTGATAAAAGTTGATGAAATGTGTGATTGAAAAGTTGTAAGTTTTATGAAATATGTAATTAAAATTAATTATTGATTTTGATTTAGATTAAAATCTGAATTTTAATATATACCAAATAAGGGCTTAATATAGTTGACGAGCTCAGCGTACCAACGTGTATATTAGACGCGTACCCTACAATTCTAATCGCTAATCTTGGTTTTGTTGTTATCGATACGAATGTTTACACACACACATAGTGACATGTTTGAAAGAGCGAAATTTGAGATGTATACATTTTGAACCTTGCCACACTGTTAGGGCCCGCTGGCACTGGTAGGGCCCGTCAAAGTAGATAAACCCATACAACTTAGAATGGGACCCACCATTACGTGTTGATGATGAATTATTATTTAGGATGTTTGCGTGATTGACGTTGAAATTAATGTTGTTTAAGCTTAGCTTTCTATGGGAAAGATCTCCTCGAATCTTACTAACTTCATGAGAAAGAGAAACAAAAGTTAATTAAATATTTCTATTCACTTAATTATCCATGAAACCATACTAATTAATCTTCACCACAACTCCAAGGCTGGTCCCACAATGTCTCACCTTTATGTATTATCTCCTCTCACTTAGTCAAATTAATTTTCCTTTATTAAGAAACAAACGTTCCTTTGTCTTTGGATCGAACTTCATGATCTTTTCGACCGTTGGATTAATTTCTACTTATTTTATATAACATCTGATTACATTAGTAATTATATCAAACTAATAGTCGGTGGTAGATAGTGATTCAAAATCAATAACCCATTTTTCAAATAAACGTTTTTTTCTCAAGACATACATAAGCATAATAATTATATATATACACGAGAAAAAGTCAATTTGATCTAGTAAATTGGGTTTTCGGTGCTTTAGGAGTTGTTTGGACACATTCAATATTACAAGTAGTTTGGAGATATTTTCTTCAAACTAACGATGTAACGTGTTAAAGATATGATTCATGTTTCATGTTACTTTATCAAGTGATCTTTAAAAATATTCTTTAAAAAATTATACCATTTATTTATGATAAAATATGATTGGGGACAATAATTACCCGATTTCATTTTTGGGCTTCATTGTCAAACTAATCACTATTTTGAATTTGAAAATGAAATTTAGCTCCTATTTGGCTTCGATTTTTCAAAATTCATTTTCAATCATACATTTTGTGGAAACTCGCAACTTTTGTCTTTTCAAATACAAATTTCATCAACTTTATCGTATTAATTATAATGTGCAAGTGCACAAAAGCAACAAAGGAGCTGAAATTGTGGAAACTGATTTAGGAATTGATTAGGATCTTATAAATAGAAAATTATTAATAAGTAATCATAAACTACTTTTTGACTTTGGGGTACTATCTCTTGCTAGAGGCTCCAAGAAGTTGGTTTGAAACCCAAAAAAATGTAGTGAAGTGAGCCTCTCAATTAAATTTAAGTAGTTGTGCTTGTTAAGGTTGTAAGTTTACATAAAGTTGTTAAGACTTGCAATAAGTGGCCAAGTACTAGGTATAACGTTGTACTCATTCTAAAGCTTCATAAATACTTTAGAATTTCATTAAATTTTGGGTTTGATTTACATCTTTGAGTGTACAAATGGACATAATGCAACAATATGTTTTTGCATTAATTAAACTTATTTCGGTATCAAGAGTAGTGTTAATTATCATGCATTGTTGGCCCAAATGTTAAGCAAAATTCCTCATTTAGGGTTATTTTTATTAACTTGGTACACAATTTTGA
>CAIGRN010027969.1:22500-25563 GCA_903798345.1 Fraxinus anomala
TTACTAAAATGTCCACTTCCACCTGTAGTAGCAACTGACCTTGAAACCGTAAAAGAAGAGTGGACAGTATCTCGCTGTTTTAGCAGTTCATCAACCTGTTCAGGCGAAGCACGTGAGCAAGTAAATACCAAAGCCAGTTTAAGGGAAACCAACAAAGGGAGAATCAAGTATAAAACAATAGATTGAATAAGTAATTATAACCGGTAGAGCCTGTCATGAAGTACAGATGGTGACCAACATAAATTTAAACATTTTACTCCAAAAAGAGAAGCATAGTGACCATACAAACCCAAATTAAAGACAGTGAACTCTTGAACATGGATTACCTACATACATGAATTCAGACCTACCTTGGGGCATTTTTGGCAAAGCTTAAATTATAATTTAAGCAAGTCAAATAAGTTTATTATTCACACATTTCATAGGATCCATAACTTCCTACCCAGTTATTATTCACACATTTTATAGAACCCACGACTTATAAGCACTACCAAATAAGCAGTTAAAAATACACATAAAAGTTAGTAGTAGGCCAAATAAATGCACAATCTAAAATTAGAACTCAAAGATGCACGGAACCCTAACAGTTAATTATATATACAAATATATTTCCTTCTTTAACCTAGTAGTTCCCACTCATCTCAAGTAATTGTGCACAGATTTCATGGAAAATGAAATTCAGAGATGGCAACTAGGACCGATGCAAGGCTATTTTGACACTGGACCATTCAAAACATGAGAAGGATACTTACAGACTGCTTTTCCTGGTTGTATCTATTGGTGACTTCTTGGAAGCGCGCCAAAGCCTGAAGATAACGACCAAACAGAAAAAATAAAAAATGCAGTAAGAATTATGTGCACAACCCCTAATAGAAAACATCCATAACTCTTGAATATTAAATTTAAATAAATAAATGTGCCCCCTCTCTAACAGCTAAGGTTTTAGATGAGATGATTCCACATGATATCATAACCACCAAAAATTCTGAGTTCAAGTCCCACTGCCACTCCTTCATGAAAATTGGGCGCGTGAGGAGACTATTGAAGACTAAATTAATAAACAAATGTGATCCCTCTCTAACAACTTAAGCTTTCAAATGAGGAAAAGTACATGGCTGGGAAAGGAAAGAAACCTTTCTATATTCTGTTTCGAATTGGCGTAGCTCATTTCTCTTCCTCAAAATCTCAGCCTCTACATCCTTAAGCTTACGAGTCGTATCCTCATAAGATTTTGCACAGAGTGCCTCAATTGTGTAGCTTGCTGGTTTGAAGAAGTTATCTCCTGCATGCATCGGGCCACAGGTGAGTTTAAAAGATTCTCATCTGTTCTGTAATAGTTACAGATATTATAAACCCAGTCTTTATAATAATAAACACAATAAAAGCAATTCGGACCATAAACAGCGAATATGTGAGTGCCAGCTTTTAGTTCTGAGACCTCACAAGGTTGAAGGCCTTCCAATCTTTTGAAGAAAGCAGCTTCTGGATCCTTAGCCATTGCCAACTAAATCACCACGTAAGCATATTAATCAGCGCAAGTAAACATGTAAGCATCTTAATTAAAAAGGACAAGTAAAGTGACATACTGCATTTACAGTTGAATCCATCCTGTACACTAGAAAATGTAAGAAATACATTCCAGCTGACGTAACCTTGCCTGTCTTCTCACTATCTTCCTGTTTAAGTTAACAGTGCCACAAGTTCATGAAATAAGATCTGTTGACCAAATTAATCGGGTGCAGAAACATTCGGTACCAAGGGAATAAACATTCAAAAAATATTGTGAAACACCTTAAAGTAGTTAGAAGAATTCACATCTAGAACGGAAACAGAATTCAGGTCCTACTGATGATCCAAACACTTCAAAAATTAATTGAGACCAGATACTAAGTTTTGAAATAGGTTCATCTGAAAATAATCAGACATTTAGTTATATCCATAGGCACGAGTCAACTACTAGAATCACACCATCAAATCAGAAGGCATGATCTTAGAGTATATAAGCCTCAAAATTAGGGTGGATTGCACCGCTCTGCCAGCAATCTTAATCCATAAGCATGAAGATCTCAGGCCAGCGAAATAACACGATTCTGATACCCAGCCAGATGGAACTATATACTCAATACTAGGCCAAAACCAAATCAAACAAGCCTAACTAAAATAACTAGACAACAGCAACCAATAGAACAGATACAGATTTGTCTGAGTAGAACTTATTACATTTTAACCACGCAAAATGGGAAGTTTAGAAATGACAAAGGGATAGAATATTTTCTATTTGGTTATTTAGTAAGAGGCAAATTTTCTATGATTGTGAGCTTGCCCTAAGGTTTTGCCGGAGTCATTATATTTTTTTTCTCTAATCATGATCCCTTGTGAAATTTTTCGGTAGATGAGACAAGTAGGGGATAAATCATAAGTAAGAATTCTAAGGAAAACTTTGAAATCTAAGGGTGCATTTGGTTTGCTATTTTCAAACTATTTTCAATTTTCAATTTTGCAAGTGTGAGAAAATGTGTGTGATCTATTCTTTCTGAAAAAAGTATTTTGCAAACAATGTTAAACTTCTAACATAAAACTCAAAACGCATTTTTGATATTTTAAGTATTTTTAGTGAAAATTCTGAAGAACACTCAAAACATAGAAAACAAGCGTGTAAATAAAATTATATTAAAACAAAATTTTAAAAAATTAAAATATAAAATTCTAACAAATAAAATTTAAAAATTTTGAAAAAATAAAATCTAAAATTCTAAGGGTGTGTTTAGGGCTGTAAATGGATCGGATATGAATCGGATCTGCCTATATCCGATCCGATCCGATAAGAAAATTATCCGATCCAATCCGATCCGATCCGATCCACTAATTCAACGGATATTTGATTGTTAAATTCATATCCGATTTGCTATGTTATCGGATATCCGATCGATAATCCGATCCGAAATTAATAAAATTTAAGAAAAAAATCAATGTTGGAATCAAATCATCATACATTAAACGAAAAATTGAAAATCGTCAAATAAACCGTTAAACCGGCCGATTAACCGTAAACCGAAAAACCAA
>CAIGRN010027971.1:0-16434 GCA_903798345.1 Fraxinus anomala
TATATATATATATATATATTCTGAAGTACACTTAAGGGTTCTGGAACCATTCGTGATTGTTGTACAAGTGATTTGTTTGATCGTCGTATCTTGGGAGTGATTGTCTACATAGGTCGTAGTGATTAGTGACACGCAATTTCACTTTTGGACATCATACTGTCACGAGAATTAATCAATCGACAAGTTCCATATTCTTCATTTTATAGTTCTACAAATAACTGTTATTTGACTTCCTTGATTAAAATATTATATTTTGTTTATTTTATTCATTTTTGAATTTATTTAATGGGTCAAACTAGCTAGTATAATATGCATTGTTAAACAACCAATATCAACAAACCATTAAAAATTGTAAATATTTCTGGATTATGGTGGAGGCATTTATATCTATTCGGGCTATATGAACACATNATTTTCGAATTTATTTAATGGGTCAAACTAGCTAGTATAATATGCATTGTTAAACAACCAATATCAACAAACCATTAAAAATTGTAAATATTTCTGGATTATGGTGGAGGCATTTATAGCTATTCGGGCTATATGAACACATCTGGTTTTGGAGAAAATGATATCAAAAAATGAAATTATCATTGTTATATTCTTTAATTTTTCATACTCGAGTTTTAGATTTGTGTATATATATATATATATATTCTGATGTACACTAAAGAGTTTTGAAACTGTTCATGATTGCTGCGCAAGTTGTTTGTTTCATCGTTGTGTCTTGGGATTGTTTGTCACACAGAGGTCGCATGTGCTAACGATAGGCAATTTCACGTTAGGATATTGTGAAGTTACGAGACTCGATCAGTCTAAAAGTTCTACTTTTTACAGTTCTGCAGCTTACTGCTCTGGATTTCCTTGATTAAAATATTATTTTTATTTATTTTAATCATTTTCAAATTTATCTTATGGGGTATAACTAGCAAGACCGTTTTAAAAAACTCATTATCAACAACCTATTAAAAGTAGCAAATATTTTCGGGCCATGTTGGAGACAGTTATATTTATTCTAACTATATAAACATATATTTGGTTTTGGAGGAAATGCCATAAAAAAACGAAATTATCATTTTCATATTCTGTAATTTTTCTTACTCGAGTTTTATATTTACATACATATTTTCTAGAGTATACTTAAGAGTTCTAAAACCATTTGTAATTGCTGCACAACTAGTTCATTTACTTGTTCTACCTAGGGAGTGGTCGTCCACAGATGTGACGTCGCGGTAGTTAACGACGGGCAATTTCACTTTAAGACATCGTACTGTCATAAAACTCGATCAGTCGATAACTTCTAGTTTCTGCATTTTTACAATTATGCAATTTACTTTTCTTGGGCTTCTTTCGTTAAAATAATATTTTTATATTTACTTTAATCATTTTCGGATTTATACTATGAGTCAAACTGGCCAATATAATATGATCATTTATAAACAACCAATTATCAACAACCCACAAAAGTTGTCAATATTTCTGGATCACGGTGGAGTTTGTTATATCTATTCTAGCTATATAATTACATATATGATTTTGGAGAAAATGACATCATAAAACAAAATGATCTTTTTCATATTTTGTAATTTTTTATACTTGAAGTTTTATGTTTATATATATTTTTTCTGGAGCACACTTGAGAGTTCTAAAACCATTCGTGATTGCTAGACAAGTGATTTGTTTGTTTGTTGTATCGTGAGAGTGAATTTCCATAGAGATCGCTACAGTTAACGAACAATTTCACTTTAAGATATCGTACTGTTACGAGACTCGATTAATCGATAATTCTACTTTCTGCATTATATAGTTTTGCAACTTACTGCGCTTGAGCTTCCTTCATGAAAATATTATTTTTTTATTTACTTTAATCATTTTCAAATTTAATTAATGGTTCAAACCAGCAGTATACTATGACCTTTTTTAAACAACCCATTAAAAATTGCAATTATTTTTGGATCATGGTGGATGCTTTTATAACTATTATGGATATATAAACACATATTTGGTTTTGAAGAAAATGACACCAAGATAGGAATTTATCATTTTCACATTCTATAATTTTTTTCGTACTCGAGTTTTGTGTGTGTGTGTTATGAAATATACTTGAGAGTTCTGAAATCATTTGATTGCTACACATGTTGTTTGTTTGATCACTGTGTCCTCAGAGTGGTCGTTCACAGAAGTCGCTATAGTTAGCGTGGGGGCAATTTTACTTTAGGATATCGTGTTCTCATGAGACAAATCAGTCAATAAGTTCAACTTTCTTCATTTTTATTTCTGCATGTTACTGGTCTTGGACTTCCTTGATTGAAATAATATTTTTTTTATTTATTAGTCATTTTCGAATTTATTAAATGACAAACTAACATGTTTAATACGATTGCTTTTAAAAACCAATTATCAACATCCCATTAAAAAGTGACAGTATTTTCTGGATCATGGTGGAGGCAGTTATATCTATTCTGACTATATAAACAAATATTAGGTTTTGGAGAAAATGACATCAAAAAAAGAAATTATTATTCTTGTATTCTGTAATTTTTTGTACTCGAGTTATATATATATTCTGGAGTATACTTGAAAGTTGTGAAATCATTCATGATTGCTGCACAAGTGGTTTGTTTGTTCGTTGGATCCTGGAGTGATTGTCCACAGTAGTTACAGTAGTTAACAATGTACAATTTCACTTTAGGAAGTCATGTTGTCATGAGACTTGATCAGTCAATAAGTTCTACCTTCTACATTTTACAGCTCTGCAAATTAGTGCTCAAGGGCTTCCTCGATTAAAATAGTATTTTTATTTATTTTAATCATTTTCAAATTTATTTAATGGGTCAAACTTGCGAATATAATATGATCATTCTTAAACAACCCATTAAAAATTGCAAATATTTCTGGATCATGGTAGAGGATGCTATATCTATTCTGACTATACAAAATACTTATCTGGTTTTGGAGAAAAAGAAATCAAAAAAATGAAATTATCATTTTCATGTTTTGTGGTTTTTCATTCTTGAGTCTTATATTCATAAATATATATTTTAGAATACACTAGTGTTATGGAACAATTCGTGATTTTTGCACAAGTGGTTTGTTCGATCGTCATATTATGGGAGTGATTGTCCACAAAGGTTGTAGTGGTTAACGGTGGGCAAATTCACTTTAGAACATCGTACTGTGATAAGACTAAATCAATCGACAAGTTCTACATTCTTCATTTTACACTTCTACAAGTAATTGTCTTGGGCTTCCTTGATCAAAATATTATTTTTTGTTTATTCTAATCTTTTTTTGATTTATTTAATGGGTCAAACTAGTCAGTATAATATGACTATTTTTAAACAACTTATTATCTACAAGCCGTTAAAAATTGAAAAAAATTCTAAATTATGGTGGATAGATTTATATCTATTTTGGCTATATGAATACTTATATGGTTTTGGAGAAAATGACATCAAAAAACGAAATTATCATTTTCATATTCTGTAATTTTTCATACTCAAGTTATATATATATATATATATATATATATATATATATATATTGGAGTACACCAAAAAGTTTTGAAACTATTCCTAATTGATACGCAAGTGGTTAGCTAGATCGCTGTATTTTAGGAGTGCTTGTCGCATAGAGGTCGTAGTAGTTAATGGCAGACAATTTCACTTTAAGACGTCGTGGTGTCATGAGACTCGATCAGTCGAAAAGTTCTAATTTCTGCATTTTATAGTTTTGCAATTTACTACTTTGGACTTACTTGATTAAAATAATATTTTATTTATTTATTTTAATAATTTTGGATTTATCTTATGGGTAAAACTACCAAGTATAATATGATCATTTTTAAAAACTTACTATCAACAACCCATTAAAAATAGAAAATATTTTCGTGTCATGGTGGAAGCAGTTATATCTATTCTTACTATATAAACACATATCTGGTTTCGAAAAAAGTGACATCAAAAAACGAAATTATTATTTTCATATTCTGCATTTTTTCGGACTTGAGTTTCGTGTATAGTTGAGAGTTCTGAAACAACTCGAAATTGATGCACAAGTGGATTGTTTGGTCGTTGTATCATGGGAGTGATTGTCTATAGAGGTTGTAGTAGTTAACGATGAACAATTTTACGTTATGACATTCACAGGACTCGATCAGTTGATTTGTTCTATCTTCTTCATTTTACAGTTCTGCAATTTACTGCTATTCGGCTTGCATGATTAAAATAATATTTTTTGATTTTTTAATCATTTTCGAATTTATTTATTGGGTCAAACTATCTAGTATAATATTACCATTTTTAATAACCCATTAAAAATTACAAATATTTCTGGATCATGATGCAGGCAATTGTATCTATTCTGACCATATAAACAAATATGTGGTTTTGGAGAAAATGACATCAAAATCTCTTTATGGCCTTAAACAAGCTCCTAATCAATGACATGAAAATTTTGATATATAGTGGTTATGTGAAAAATGAAGTAGATAAATGCATATATAGTAAATTTCAAAATAATTTTGGTGTGATAATTTGCTTATATGTTAATGATATGCTGATAATGGGAACTAGTTTAGATGTGATTAATGACACTAGACAATTTCTGAAAAAGCACTTCGAAATGAAAGATTTGGGTATTGCTGATGTTATTGTAGGAATTAAAATAGTAACACATTCCGAATATATGTTGATTATATGCTGATAATTGGAAATAGTTTAGATGTGGTTAATAAGACTAAACAGTTTCTAAAAGAGCACTTCAAATGAAATATTTGGATCTTGTTGATGTTATTCTAGGAATTAAAATAGTAGAACATTCCGAATGAACTACTTTAACCCAATCTTATTATATAGAAAAAGTGCTTAAAAAGTTTAACCAATACAATTGTATTCATGCTAAAACACTTTATGATGCAAACCGTCATTTGAGAAAACATTCAGGTCCTAGCGTTTTTGTTTTAGAATATGCTAGAGTGATAGATTGTCTTATGTATCTCATGAACTGTATAAGATTTGATATATCATATGCGGTCGATAGATTTAACAGGTAAACTAGTAATCCTAATAGTGAACATTGGGTTGCTCTTATTTGAGTCTTGAGGCATTTGAGATACACCCTCGATGGGGAATACATTATACCAAATTCCCTGCTGTACTTGATGGATATTATGATTCTAATTAGATTTTTGATACCAATGAAAGTAAATCTACGAATTGATATGTATTTACTTTAGCATGTAGTATTGTATCATGGAAATCTAGTAAGCAAACTTGCATTGCAAGATCTACTATGAAATCTAAGTTGATAGTTTTAGATAAAGTAGGTGAATAGGTTGAATGGTTAATGAATTTTCTTATGGATTTTGTAGTCTGAACCACTTCCAGTTGTTTCTATCTATTGTGACAGTCAAACAACTATTTCAAGAGCTCAAAACTCATCATACAATGAAAAGTCTAGACATATACGTAGAAGGCACAATACTGTGCATCAACTGCTTAAGGATGGGATTATTGCCATTGACTATGTGAAGTCAAGTGATAAAATTGCTGACTTATTAACCAAAGGACGAGAGAGCTAGCTCAGAAAACATCAAAGAAGATGGGACTAAAGTCCATTACAAGCTAGATCACCTATAATGGAAATCCAACTTTTCGATTGGAGATCCTATGGTCAATGTTCAATGGGACAACAAAGTTATTGGAGTGATCTGTAGAGGTACTACATTGGATTTATTCCAAACCCCTCTCTATAATATGTAGTACCAGTTGTATTGATTGTAGTACAATGCATCCTTGATAGAAGCACCTATTACTATTTGAGTGTGGAAGTGGGGCTGTTCCTATGAGAATTGACGTTAATTCTCTAGAGAACTCAAAGAAATTGAGAAAATTCATGGTCGACATAAAAACAACTGCGAGAATTCAATGATTGTTTTAGAAGTCATGTACGTGTTCTATTGTCTCAGTTTGTAACTATAATTGTAGAGTTCAAGACATAGTTCACTCTACAATTAGCAAACTTGATAGAATATACAAAGCTAAGGTTCAAGTTGATAGACACCTAAGCTTGCGTGATTTTTATTGTACTCTAGAATAATACTTATATTTATCTTATTTCTTTCATATCGAGGATTGTTAGATATTTACATAATAAATATAATATTTAAAAGAAATAACTAAGTTAGATAAAGTGCCAAATTGGTGAAAAGTGTTGAATTTGTATGGAAGGTCAGATGTTAAATTCACTTCCCACTAAGTTACATTTTTTTATTTATTTTATCATTTTCGGATTTATTGGCTTCAACTAGCCAATATAATATGACATTTTTAAAATAACCTATTATCAACAACCCATGAAAAAAATTGCAATATTTCCGGATATGGTGGAGGCAAATATTCTAGCTATATAAATACATATTTGGTTTAGGAAAAAAATGACATCAAAAAATGAAATTATGATTTTTATATTCTGTAATTTTTCATACTTGAGTTTTATATTTATATATATTTTTTCTAGAGTACACTCGAGAGTTTCAAAATCATTCATGATTGCTACACAAGTGTTTTGTTTGATCATTGTATCCTAGGAGTGATTGTTCACAGAGGCCGCAGTAGTTAACGCCAGACAATTCTCTTTAGGACATCGTGCTGTCACGAGATTTAATCAGTCGATAAGTTCTACTTTCTGCATTTTACAATTCTGCAATTTATTAGAACTAATTATTTTCCAATAGAATTTTCCAAAATTTGATTCGAATTATTTAGTTTCTAATTCTTGATTCTTTTTTTATTTTTGCATGTTTATTCATTAATTGCTTTGGAATTTAAATAATTTCTGTTTTCAATTGTTTAATAATACAATAGGCAATTATTTTCTAATTTGGCGTTGTTGATTTTTTTATAGTACATACAAAATTTCATCTTTAGATTAATGATTTTGAGGTAATATATACTAAATTCAATCTATATCTATTGGATAGATTTAGTAGATATGAAAATTTAACTTTGAATCAATTCAAATGATGCATGCAAGGTATTTGTGAAAAAGTAAACACAAATATAAAATGAGAAAAATGACATGATCTATCACTTTTTAATAAGAAAATTACAGTCTACCTCATTTGAATTCTTTTAGATCAATTAAAGAAATACATACATGTGTTTTTATTGAAATTTAAATATAAATACGAATTCAAACGTTGCTTAAAATTAAAAAGTGAGATAATGTAACACTTTACTTACCATTTACATATGAATTAATGTGGTGAAATCTAAAAGTGGCATACTATGTAACCTTTTTTTAAAAAAATAAAATCTCAAACTATACATTTATATTCTTTTTTGTAAATATTGGATAAAATTAACGTCTTATTTGTTATGGAAGCAAATGGGAACAAGATAACAAAGGTGACAAATTGATTGTCATTGTTGTTCTAATATGTTAGGTATTTAATGTAATTGGCAAGTCTGTGAATAAAATGGACTTAAATCGATATGTTGTAAAAGTCAATGAGTATTGTGCAATTAGTGAAAGCTGTGTTATATTAGGTCTCAGGTTCGAATATGAAAAAGAAGGAAAAACAGCACTGGAATATCACTAGCTTATCGCCAAGGTTTGGCTCGAGCATCGGAAACAAAAACCACATCACCCGCCTATCGCCTCACCTTCGCTCGAGTGATAACCTATCGCTCGACTGTCACTCATCCCTAGTTTGAGCGACAGTGTTATTCGGAAATTTTTTTAATTCATTTTTTAAAGACTTTTTATCTGACCCATTCATTCCTTAACCTGACCTATAAATACCAAACGCCACAAAATGGTTTTTTCAAGTTTGATCATTGAGCAAACACTTAGCTTTTCATATTATCTTCATCAATTACTCTTCAACCTTTGTTATGCACATAGTGATCGGTTCTTGGTAGTGAGAAAAACATCAATTTCACAATCCAAATACCAAACTACTGCTTCGTTCATCTCTGGTAGAGTTTCTGAAGATCAAGGGAAGGTGACTGGAGTTCCAGTCGTTGAAAAACGTGGTGTTCTTCGTGAATCCATGGAGATAGACGATTTCACAAAGTTGGGAGTTGCTGTAGGAGTGCAATCCAGAAGAGCTTTGAAAACTGCAACTGGGAGTTGGTGCAGGAGCACAAAATTCAGGAGAGCTGTTGAAATTACAGTCAGAAGATCAGATAGTACGTGTCGTCATCTAGTCTGGTATACTATAAGTCTTGAATCGTTTATAGTGGATTAACTAGCAAAGCGCCCAGAGTTTTTCCTAGTTGGGTTTCTCTGATTATAAATCGCTTATAGTGGATTGTTGATTGGCAAAGTACTCGGAGTTTTTACCCAGTTGGGATTTTTCCATGATCATACAGTGCGTTATTTATTGTTTTATTTACTGTTGTTATATTCAGCGGTATTCAAACATATGATAATTGAACTAATTACATAATCATCTAGAGAGAATTTATTAGTGACTTATTGCTGGTTAATTATAATTTATTAATCCCACATTTACACCTATTCACCCTCATCTAGGTATAATTTGGGTCAAACTTCGTATTTTCAATTGGTATCAGAGCCCTATTTCGATTCCTGACCCTTAATTTATTATAGATGAATCAGTCCTTGTCCGTGCCTTCATTTTTCGATGGAAGTAACTATACTTATTGAAAAGTTTGAATGAGAGCTTTTCTTAAACTGTTGGATGAGTGTTCAAACTGGGTGGACTGCACCTTCAACTACTGTTGCTGGTGTAGTTACACCCACTGATATTTCACTCTGGACTAAAGATGATTTAGCTGAGTGTAACTGGAACAATAAAGATATTCATGCCCTGTTCATGGCTCTGTTTACTGAAGAGTTTAGGAGAGTTTCGATGTGTAAGACTGCTAAAGAAGTTTGGGACATCTTAGAAACCACACACGAGGGAACTAAAACTGTTAAAAACTCTAAACTGCATATGCTGACCTCTAGGTTTGAAGAAATTAGAATGAATGATGATAAATCGTTTAATGAATTTTATGCGAAGTTTAATGATATAGTTAACTCTAGTTTCGACCTAGGAGAAAAGATCCCCAAGTCTAAAATCGTTAGAAAAGTTTTTGGATCCCTACTTGAAAGGTTTAGACTTAAAGTCACCGTGATTGAAGAAAGTAAGGACTTAGATGCAGTTAAAATAGAAGAACTTGTAGGATCTCTACAAACCTATGAACTTATCATATCTCAATCGAAAAAGGTGAGTCTACTGATGTTTAGATGCTTAGGGAAGACAAAATAGCTTATTTCGTTAAAATATTTTCGAAGGTGATGAGGAATAGGAAAAAGCCTCGAGAATGGAAAAATGAAGTCCCTAGTAGATTTTCGAATAAGCGTGAGAAGAATGACTCTAGGACTGCTGATAAGAAAATCCAATATGTTAGATGTCATGAATGTCAGGGTTTTGGTTACTATAGGAATGAATGTCTTAATTTAAAGAAGAACTTGAATAAAGGTAGATGTAAGGCTTTAGCAGTGATCTCGAGTGATGATGAATCAGATTCGAGTACTCAGAGTGATACCTCTGGTGGTGAAGACGAACAAAATTTCATGACCTTCAAATCTATAGCTACGATAGAATCCCATAAGGAAAGTGAAAAAGCTGAGATTAAAGAATGTAGTGATAAGTATGAGGGGGAGAGTCTGAGGATGAGACTGATATTCATAAGTCTTATCCTGAATTATTCGGAGAGTATTAAAATCAAAAAGGTTAATAAAGATATTCTGAAAAAGGTAAACAAACTTAAAAGAGAGAGAGATAAAAACTCAAAGGTAACCTACAGGACTCTACCAAAAATCTGAATGAGTTGAAACTTGTTAATGAGAACTTTGAAGCCAAAGTTAAATCTTTAACAAGTGATCTTGAAAAATATAATGCTTAACTTCATTCGTTCATGAGTGGTACGCAGAAACGCGATAATCTGTTAGGGATGAACAAGCTTGCTGAAAATAGACATGGTCTAGGTTATGTTCAAAATGGTAATACTACTACCAGTACATCCAAGACCACATTCGTCACAGCCACCAACAAAGTTCGGAATACTGTTAATCCTGAATCCAAGGGCACGAATGTCTTTGGATCAAGACCTACTAGATAACGTAGGGTCAATCGTCCTATATATCAACAACAACCTCCGAGCAAGTTTTCGCCCAGGTTTATTCCCACCTATCACCATTGTGGTGCACTGGGACACAAGACTTAGGTGTCGTAAACTCACGACTAGAAGTAAAAGTCAAGATTTTTCAAGCAAGGTTAACTTTCTCGCCAATCAGGTTAACCATTTAACTGAGATGATGACTTATTTAACTAGAATCACTTCTACTTCTAAGAAAGTTTGTGTTAAAATGAGTGACCTGGAAGGCTGTGAGATTGATCATGCACTTAAAGGTAAGAGCATCCATGTTTCTCCTTGATTAAATTCTTAGGTGTATGCATGTGTAGTTCATTGAGTCTACTCATTCTTACGTGCATCTCACTTGTGTTTTGTTTTTGAGTTGTTTTGTATTTTTATTTAAAAGAAAAGGGTGTTGATTTTTTTATTTAAAACAAAAAAATAATAAATTTTTTCCATGCTTTTTGACATTTCTTGGTGCTCTTAAATATTGCATCTGTGACCGATTATACATTCATCTGATCCATATTGTTTTTTCCATTACTTGGTTAGGTTTACAGTGGAGTATTGAGTATATGTCTCTTCACGTATCATTTGTATAGCACACACTGTGATCTTGTGAATGAGTCTGGACCGCATGTGTGAGATTTGGGGTGGCTGACATATGTTGGTAATGTGA
Source organism: Fraxinus anomala (assembly GCA_903798345.1). Lineage (NCBI taxonomy): Eukaryota > Viridiplantae > Streptophyta > Magnoliopsida > Lamiales > Oleaceae > Fraxinus > Fraxinus anomala. The sequence goes on from CAIGRN010027971.1 coordinate 10,834, forward strand.
CCTTGAACGTGAATTGACCTTCATTTTGATGACCTTAACTCATAAATAGTCCCCTTATAATAAAAAAAATATTACTTAGTTCATCTTATACTCGTGTTCGAAGCCTATTTGACTCGACTTATTAAGCCCAAGGGGTTTCTCATAACCTGGTGCCTATAGTCAACTGATATGGGTTAACCAACCTAAAACTTGTTACAGATGTCACTTAGTCGCTTAATGGACAAGAGTCTGGAAATAAGATGCAAATATTTGAGAAAAAAATGAAATAAAAATTATATGCTCAAATTCAGGGAGAGAAAAGGAAAATATCCGTGCAATTGAGTTCACTTTAAGGTCCTAAACATCTTATGTGTTTGAATTTCATTAGTAAGGAAAAATATTTATTTAACAGTCATGGTCACATGTCCTTTCTCACAAATTTAAGATTTGGAGTCATGTTCACGAGAAAATAGTGGCATTTAAGACACATGAGTCACTTATACACTTTACTCCATTTGAACCTGATTTGAGTGCGTGGAAAATTTTGTTTCAGTTGATAATGCATTACTTGTGAATACATGCATGTTTGTGTTCATCTGTTTGTCGATGACATGTTTTATTTAAAAAAAATCAGTGCTATTTTTCGTTATTTTCAAAAATTCAGTGCTATTTTTGTCAAAGAGTATTTTCCAACTTATCGCTGAGCTACGCTCGAGCGATAAAAGCAGCGGTTGTCTCGCTCGATTATCACTTGCCTATCGATCGAGTGACAGCCTGTATATTTGAATTTAAACGTTATTTTTTCAGGGTTTTACGCAAATTTTCCCATTTTCCCTTCAATTTCTCTCACATTTAACCAACCCATATCAAAATTTTGTTTTCCTCGCATTTGGAACTTCTTAAATCATTCGATTGTGGTGCTATTTCATTGAATCAACAATTTTCAAAGGTATATCCTTAAAACCCTTAATTTTTCTCCCTTTTTGCAATTTTTTGGGTTTTTTGATTTTTGACCATTATTGCTTCAATTTTTGGGACGTCCACTTCATGTTTTATTCATTGTCATACAATGTCATCACTTATTGCAAAATTTTGCAATAGAAATTCATTGTTGGACGTTTTCCCACAAATTTTGTCCTTGTTCTTCTTTGTTTTTGCATTTGTCTCATTTTAGATTTCACTTGATGAATTTGGGATGGTCTTTGGTGCTTGATTGAGAGTTGATGAATGGAGTTTTGGGGTTGTGGGGATGCTATGTGTCTTCTTTCAATTTTGGGCATATATTTTTGATTTAGTGTGTTTGATGCTTGGTGTGTTGATGAAGGTTTGTTTAGTTGGTGGTTTGATGTCATAATGGTTGAGGTGTCTTGGTTTATGGGGTGAGTTAGTTAAGCTAAAGTCGTCTAGTTTGCATTTAATGTTGCTGCCAACATCACCACGACATGTCGTTATGGCACATGTCATGTCCTCGCGTTATCTACGTCTAGGCATCATGGTATCCCTATGTGCGTCCAAGTGTACGTTACATATGAACTTTTTGTCTCTTTTTGTATTCATGCATATCATGCAGTCTGTGCTTGGTTGACGTATTAATGTATTGATTTTACACACTTAAGATGCCGCCTAAAAGGGCTCATACTGTTGCTACGACACTTGGTACTTTCACTTCATATTCATCGGGTCGTTCATCCTTTGTTTCCTTATGTGTCCGTTAATACTCTTCCAGTAGACTCTCTTGTCCATTATACAGTGTTTAATACATCGTTGGATAGTCATGGCAATGGGCCGAGCCGAGTTGGCTAGGCCCTTAAACCCACGAGCTAACGAGCCGAGCCGGCTTGTGGCTCGTTTGCTCGTGGGCAAGCTCGGCTCGGCCCACAAGCTCGTGAGCTCACGATCCGAGCCACGAACCCATGAGCTTTTGAATTTTTTTTTACTTTTTCACTTTTTAAAAATTTTTCTTTAAAATTTCACGAACCGCTCACGAGCTCGACGAGCCGAGCATTTGCGGTTCAGGCTCGGGCTCGTTAAAAGGTGAGCCCGAGCGGCTCGTGGCTTATTTTTTCACGGGCCGACCCGACGAGTCACTCAGCTCAATTGACACCACTACCATTGGAGAGTGGTCCGATGCGATGTACACTGGATCTCTTCCTACTGATCGCCAAATTTTGTTGCGTATTGTGTGCATGAATCTGTGGCCAATATCCCATACCTCTTATTTACTTATGGAGAGGGCTCAATTTTTGTACGCCTTGCTGCATAGCGATTCTATTAATCTACCCACATTTATTTGCCAGCAGAGTCTTCGTGCTTTTAGAGTTTCGAGGATGAGGGTAGGGCTGTCGTATGCTTGCTTGACTTATTGATTAGTGACAGCTCTAGGGGTGAGCTTTCCTGAGGGGGTTCCAAGGTTGGCTTTCCGGCCGATTGGCCATACCACTATCTCTCAGAGTCGGTCACATGCTTCTTCTGAGCCAGCTCAGCCTATTGACTAGGTTGTGCTGGCTGATCCTATTGATGATCTTATCTCTTTTGATCCCTTGTATTTTTCTTACTTCATTTGCTCCTCCATCCTCTGATATTCCATCTTCATCTACTTCTACTCCTCCTCCCGCTGAGTCTATTCCTCTACCTGTTGATATTTCGTCTGTTCTCATTGACCCGTTTGTTGTACCTATGGGGTAGATGACTGTGTTGATTGAGCAGCAGGCTCGTATGATGGCGGAGATTACACAGCTGCGGGCTACAATTGATCGACACACTATTGAGTTTACTACGCTTCATGGTACTGTTGGTTATCTTCAGCATGGGCTCCGATGGATTCATCAACATTGGGATGATGGTGCAACTTCTGATGAGAGGACTGATGCTGATGATGTAGCTTAGTTGCTAGGTTGCCACTTGTCGTTTTGTGACAAAAAGGGGGACTAGATAGATATTTTGGATGTATATGATATTTTTTACTTGATGTATCTACAAACTTTTCAATGATGATTTCGTTATTGCTAGATTAAGTTTTGATGTTTTGTAGTATCAATATCTCATTTTGGTATGTTGGGTTGCATTGATATTATGTCTTAATTTAGCTTATGATATGAAACTGTAACTGAAAAGATGCATTATGATATTAACTGCTTAAATCACTTTTACACATTTAACTGCTTGAATTACTTTTACACTTAGTGCTGTTTCACATACATTTTACACTGGGTATTTGAGTTGTCTATTTCAGGAAACGGATTTTGATAAATGAAAAGCAGAATTCGATCAAGACAATTATTAGATGTGTCAGTTTTTGAGTCCGTATTTTTATTTCACTACTGTCTTGACTTTAGATTATAGTTTTGTCCAAAAATGTCAAAGGAGGAGCTTGTTAGGTGTTTAATGTAATTGACAAGTCTGTGAACGAAAGGGACCAAAATTGATATGTTGTAAAAGTCCAGGAGTTATGTGCAATTAGTTGAAATTAAGGTACATTAGGTCTAGGGTTTGAGAATGGAAAAAGAAGGAAAAATGGCGTCAAAATTTCGCTAGAACGTCGTCAAGGTTCGGCTCGAGCGTCAGAAACAAAAACACACTGTCGCTCGCCTGTCGCCCAGCTCTCGCTCGAGCGACAAGGTTATCCGAAGAATTTTTAATTCATTTTTAAAGGCTTTTTCTCTAGCACATTCATACATTGACCTACATATAAATATATAAACGCCTTTGAATGAGTTTCTAAGGTTGAACATTGAGATAAACGGATTTTCCTTTATATCATCTTCATTAATTTACTTTCAACCTTTGTTTTGCTTTTGGCTATTGGCGATAAAAACATCAAATTCACAATCCAAATACCAAATTGCTGCTTCATTCATATCTGTCAGAGTTCTGAAAATCAAGGGAAGGTAATTGGAGTTCCATTCGGTGAAGAATACGCTGTTCTTCGTTAATCTATAGGAGGCACAAAGCTGGAAGTTGCTGCAGGAGAACGCAATCTAGGAGAGCTTTGGAAACTGTAGCTGGGAGTTGGTGCGGAGCACGAAATTCATGAGTGCTGTTGGAATTGCAGTCAGGAGATCAAAAAGTACTAGTGGTAGTCGAGTCTGGCGAACTGTAAGTTTTAAATCGTTTATAGTTGATTTTTTACTGGCAAAGTGCCCGGAATTTTTACCCAGCTGGGGTTTCTCTGTGATCAATTCTGTGTTTATTTATTACTTTTATATTTGTGATAATTCAACATAGGAGAAAATTGAATTGTTTGATTAATCATCTAGAAATAATTAATAGTAACTTGTTGCTATTTAATTAGTAAGTTTTAAATTCCGCGTAATCACCTATTTACCGAACTTTGTATTTTCAGATTGGTTAGGTGAAAATCGAGCCACGATTGTATGTTTTGAGAAAGCGGTAAATTTTCAAAGACCAGGAGAAGAGGAGTTTAGATTTTATGGGTCGAAGATTAATGCACTTTCTCGCATCATCTCCGCTTTATAGGCCGAGAGTATGTTGAGGAAACCTGATTGTCAGGGGTTTCTTGTGAGTCTTTTTAGCACCTCATCTTAAGAGAAAATATTAGATGATGTGCCAATAGTACGTGAGTATGCTGACATAGAGCTACTCCTATGTCCAAAGCCCATATCGAATGGCACCAAAGGAATTACAAGATTTAAAGATGCAGTTAGAAGAACTTTTAGACAAAGGGTTCATTAGACTGAGTGTATCTCCATGGGGGAGCTCTATTATTCTTTGTAAAGAACTTTTAGACAAAGGGTTCATTAGACTGAGTGTATCTCCATGGGGGGAGCTCTATTATTCTTTGTAAAGAAGAAAAATGGTACAATGAGAATGTACATCGACTATCATGAACTAAATAAGTTGAAGGTCAAGAATAAGTATCCCCTTCCTAGGATTGAGGATCTATTTGATCAGTTGAAAGGTGCATCCATGTTCTCGAAAGTTGATTTAAGGTCGGGCTACCATCAGCTGAAGATTAAGTCAGTAGATGTACCAAAGGCGACATTTAAGACTCGATATGGGCATTATGAGTTTACGGTGATATCCTTTGGAAACACACTAGTATACTCAAAAGATTTTCAGCAACACGAAGAACATTTAAAATTGTTTTAGAAACACTGCGTGGGGAGAAGTTATTTTCCAAATTCAAGAAATGTGAATTTTAGCTGGACCGAGTGAGATTTTTAGGCCATACGGTTTCAGCACAAGGAATTGAAGTGGACCAATCCAATGTTGATGTTGTACCAATTGGCCGAAACCTAAAAATGTTGGAGAATTAACGAGTTTTCTAGAAGGATTTTCCAAGATCGCGAGTCCTATGACACAGTTGACTCGAAATGGTACTAAGTTTGTATGGTCAGAGAAATGCGAGTGGAGTTTTCAAGAGTTAAATGACAGACTAGTATCTGCACCAGTGTTGACTATTCCTGATGGTTCAAAAGGCTTTGTAATTTATAGTGATGCATCTAAACTTGGTTTAGGATGTATCTTGATGCAACAGGAGAAAAGAATTGAATTTTGAGGCTGAAGATAAAGTATTTCTCAAAGTAGGGCCGATGAAGGGAACACTACTATTTGGAAAGAAAGGAAAATTGAGCCCTAAATTTATCGGTCCATTTGAGATTC
>CAIGRN010027980.1:0-51457 GCA_903798345.1 Fraxinus anomala
TAGTAGTGTATAAAATGAATTGTAAAAGTAAAATGAATATAAAAATTGAGAAGTGAAGGAAGATGATAATAATAATATAATGAAATGAATGAATGATAATTATGATATTGTTGAATGTTGATAATTTGTAAATTGTAGAGTAGAGAATGAGAGTAAATTGAGTAATATTGGTGAGAAAAAATGTTGAATAGGGGTAGATATTTATAGAGAAAAAAATAGAGAAAAAAATTTTTAAAAATTAATCAGTGACCGTTTGGTCACTGATTTTCAGTCACTGACTCTTGGGCTCTGCGAGCAGCTCGGCACGTCGACGAGTCGAGCCGAGCGGCTCGTCTACCGAGCCGACCCGCTCGGCTCGTGTTCGGGTTCGATTTTTGACGAATTCGAGCGGCTCGTGGGCTGCTACGGTACGAACCGGACGGTCGAGCCGATGAACCGCTCGACTCGATTGCCACCACTATGTAATGGACACCATAATAGGGCGGTCGTGTCACACGGCCCCCCAATAGAAAGCCATCATGTGTATGGACATCATTATGTACACATAGTACATCTCTATTTGTTTACCTAAATCGTTTGCATGTATTGCCATCCCAGATCGGGATCTGATTTAGGATAAATCGTGTCGACCTTAATTAAAACTGGACAAAATTGGAGAGAATAAAAAAGACGAAGGAAACACACTACAGTTGCCAATAATAATATATATATATATTTTATTCCAGAAGCACTTTAACGAATCCCATTTGTCATTTTTTGAAGCTCTGGATCTTGGCCACAATTCATGAGTTACCGAAGGTTCGTCTTATACCATATCATATTTTCTATGTTTTCTTATCTGTTTTGATTGCATTTCGTGTTTTTGATTGCTTTTGATCTCTCTGTGTACGCATAAATGATTATTTATTAATCAATTGAAGTTACAGATGCGAAAATCAAAGGAAAAGGATCGCTGAAAAGAAAAGGGATAGTTAGATGCAAAAATCCAGCTATAATGTGATTTCTCTGTTAGGAATTTTTATGAATCTCATGTAGACATGAATACGCATTTTAGGGGTTCACACCGTGCTTGTTCCATTGTTATGTTATCTAGACAGTTATGGATGAGGGGAGAAGTGACAGATCCTTTTTCAACATTTTCGAACTTCTGAAATAAGAAAGATATTTAGCATACTTGAAAATGATATATGAAAAACTTGTGAATATCTTTTCCTGGCGCTGTTATTGGATCGTGCCTAGGGCTGGCGATCAAATTGGCAATGTAATAAATGGGTGGAAATTTTTACTCTTTCCCCCATCAATTTTATTTTCCCATGTTTTGCAAGAAAGATGACGAATTTTAGCCAAAGACCTTGCACTTTTGCACCTGTGCAAATTGTGGATGATTTAATTTGACTGAAATAGCTGTTGAACTAGGTATATTCGAATATCTCTGTTAAGTTCTGATCATTTTACTAGTTCGTCTGGCAAAATTATTTTTGCCTTGTGATTGCATAGTAGCTTGTCTGATTTAGGCTTAGTTATTTGAGCACTCTAAAGAAAAGAATATTTTCCTCCCTCTAGAAATAGATTAGAGAAGAAAGAATTTATAAGACTACCTCCATGAAAGAATCAACTCATCTGTTTATATATTTGGTGCCCATGATTGCTTATAAAATATATGACCTTTTTTGTGAAATTCTTCGTGGAAATCAGTGATCTAAACTATCTTATGACAAAAAGGTCCATGAAAATATGTGACCATTTTGTTTGATATGGTTTCTTTAGCTCCCATTCAGTTTGAGGTCTTCTTAAAGATTTTTGGTTTATGAGCTGTATTCAGAGATTTTCCGGGTAAGACGAGTGCCTGTGTGGACGGGTTTTCACTTGGGGCTACGTATATTTTACATAAAGTACGTGCGGGTTTGAGCTGACTAATTGATTGATTGGATATGGATTTTTATTTTTATTTTTTTGATGAACAGCTGCTATGACACTGTTTTTGTAACAAGTTCAGTGAACCTGTGTATTTGTGGGAGTAGAGTAGGACTTATATTTTGCCATTTGGTTTTCTGGCACACCCTTGTTATAATTTTCAGAGTTCTAGTTTGTGACTGGGTAGCACCGTAGCAGAGAGAGCTTGGAATTTCAGTAACATGATCAAAGTTTTCTATTTCGTTCCTGCATTGACTATTACCGCAGTTTGTTGATTCCCTTATCAGAACTTCTTTCCACTTTCTTTTTACTTGTGATATAAGTTTTCTTTCCATTTTCTTTTTAAATGCAAATGCTACAAGGATGGGCTATAAAGAACCAATAGAGTTCACATAAATGCCATTTTATTTTTCGACAACAAAGTAAGTCTTATTCTTGATAAATTTGCAGTCAACTACATGAATCTTGTTTTACCTCTCAATTTGATTTGTTACTATGCATACTTTTTTCTCTTTCCCTCTTATAGATGCACAGAATAAGCCCCCACCTAAACATGAAACAACTAGATTTTTAGCAACGTAATAGGCCACATTGGTTTTGGTGCATCCTTCCTTCTTGTGATTCGTATCATTATAATGAACGAGAGCATCTTTCATCCATACAAGGCATGTCCCTACCACCTAAGTTGCCCTTCCCTTAGTTTATTATTAATCAATGCTATCTCTACTTGTTAGCCTATAATCTTATTTCCCATCACAGAATTCGTGTAGCACTTCTTCATTCCATTCAACATCTAGTTTTATGCTTTACAACCTTTTCAATTCAGCCTTGTAACAATCACTTTCTGTGACAACACATCCTCTACACTAACTCCATTAGTAACGTTGCAAAACAGAACTTTTTGGTTCTTGTCTTTAATACACTTGTATTAAAGATGACATGATTATCAATGATGCTATGGTAAGCAAACATATATGTTTTTCCTTGTACTTCATTCAAGGGCTGAGTAAAGTTCATTGCTGAAGTTGACCCCTCTGCAGCAAACATAAAACAGAAGGCACAGGGTTCATACTTACCTTTCGACAAAGTAACATTGTAAAACTCCATTTCAGTTAAAAATGGTGGTACTTAGGTGATCAATTACGAAACAATAGAAAAGAAAAAGAAAGTAATCTTTGGAATAGTTGCTTCAAGATTTATTTAACGAAGGCGAATCTCTCATAAAATGATGACATGAATTCTCCAATGTTTCCAGTTATCTGTGAAAATTGGCCAAGCCTAAATTTAGTAATATATATATTTTTTAGAAGTTGACTTTATATAAATACAAATCAACTTATCATCTTTTCATGAGTATTGTATGCTAAAAGTTTCTCACAACTTCTAACTGCTTTTTGGAATTTATGGAGTTTTTTTCTTCCATGCGTCTATTATTTGTGCAAATGAGTGAAACACAATAGATCACTCTAAATAACTTGGATATGGGAAGAGGAACCTTTTTCTTTTTGTCGTACTTGATCCATTTCATTGTAATACTAAAAGTTGAATGTTACTGTGATTTCTTATACAAATGATGTAATCATGGGTTATTAATAACGACTCAAGAAATAAGTAGCCCAACTGATAAAAAAGTGTCTAGCTTCATCATTGTTTTGTATTATGTGAAATTTCATTAATTAAATATTGAGGTTGTCATTGCTATGTTGATATGTGAATTGTATTTGTAGAGATGATAAAAAACCCGACAAACCCGATACCCGCCGGGCCCCGTCTCGAACGGGGCGGGGATAACCCGCTTAATCGGGTATTTGGGGCAGGATGAGAATTTTGCTCCGGGGTGGGGATGGGTAACAGGCGCCCCTCCCCGTTTAATTTTTATTTTTTTTAGAATTCAATACTTTAAATGAAAAATTTCATTAGTTCTAATAGAAAATGGCAACTAAAATTATTTGTCTAAGTCATGGGGGGAAAAAAATAAATTATCAAAAACTTAAAAAAAAGAAAAATTAAACGGGGTAGTAAACGGGGCAAACACCCCGCCCCGCCCTATCCCGTCCCGTTTCCATCCCTATGTATTTGTTGTTGTGTATGCTAACACATACTAATGCTGCATTTATGTGTTTGTTGTGCATATAGTAATTTCATCCTTGTTTTTGGCACAAATTTGAGCAAAACGTTTAAGCCAAATTATGAGAGATAATTTCTGGCTTCTGAAGTGGAGGAATCAAATCTTGTCATTTGTTTAGAAATATGGAAAGGTTTTATTTTTAAATTTTTTTGGCTGCAAACTGTGAGTTATGTGTTCTAGTTCTCATGACTTATAATAAAGGTTTCTGAACACAGGGATCATCGAGTGTCTAGGTCCACTCTTTTAGATAATTTTGATAGCATTGAAGAAGGTGGTCTTAAGGCTTCTTCCTCTTATTCACATGGTATTAGCGATCATGACAATGAAGGAGCCATGGACAGCTTACAAGATAGAGTCAGCTTCTTGAAAAGAGTTAGTGTTTTTCTGATAATATATATTTTATTTATTTTCTACTCACTTCAATTCTTTAAACCAGATCCGATTTCTGCTATAGCTTGTTTTGTTTTCCTATGATACGTGACTTTGTTGGGCAGAATAGTTGACACACGCACATACAATTCAATTTGGAAATGACGAAATAATCCTTCAAGATAAAGAAAGTTTGAGAAATTTAACACAGGTTTATGAACTCAAATTCACTCTTCCTTATTGACCAAGCCCTGTGAATTAAATATTAAAACCTTGTATACGGGAACCTCTAATCAAACTGTCGTGAACAATGAGCTTTTCTAACTGAAATATGGGTATGGATCATTGAGCACATGCCATCTGATTCATGTGGCTCCAGCGCCGAACAGTTTGTTAATGTAAAGCATGGTAGATACTTATTGTAAGGCGTTTCAGAAGTTATGGCCTGTGGGGATTTTGCAATAGACCAAGAACAATAGTCATCGGTGGGTGTTTCTCTGGTAGTGCTTGTGTGGAAAGTGGGTAAGTTTTGGTGGCGGTTGACAACTAGAGCGTATTCAGTATTGACTGGTGTTCAGTTTCCAAGTTAGGCAAAGGCCCTTGCTGGTCAGCTGAGGATACAAGAAGAGAAAACCTTCACAACCATCATTTATGTGCAGTCTATGAAAGATGTACCATGAATGGTATTGCAGGAGGTATCATTGGGTGGGTCGCTGGTTCATATAAGTTAAAGTTAAAATTCAAGTATTTTTATTATTTAAAGTCAAATTAAGAGCTTGTTTGGTACGGATTAAAATCAGATTTTAATCTAAATCAATGTCAAACAATTAATATTAATCACATCTTTCATGGTCCCACAACTTTTCAACCATACATTTCAAAAACTTCTAACAGAATCTACTAAAAATTTAATTTTAATCCCCACCAAACACCCCTAAAGATATTTACAAGATTTTCTTCTTTCTGACTTTTTATTATTTTAAGTTAATATTATATTATTACAATTTTCCAATTTCTTTTGTCATTTATCTTGATTCTCTACATTCTTATTCTAAGAATTTCATATATAAGTATTAATATGAAAGAAAACTTTGCAATTTATACTAGTTATCATATTACACTACTGTTTGTTGTCCAGTGGAATACAAAACTAATTTCAGTTATGAGTTCCATGGTTCGAAGCATAGTTTTCAAACCCAGATTGGTTCAGCCTGGGATCCGGCTATGAAGCCAGGTTGGGTCTAAAGTTGGACTGGTTCGCAAGAAAACTGACCATAAATTGTCCAACTCAGATGGGTTTTCCCTGAACTGGCGACCTGGTTATTTTTTTTGATGAATATGACATCTTGGCATTGTAGCCAAAATTATTATGTGTGTTGGGAGGGGAATTGAACCACAGAGCTTATTCGTGAATGTTGTTCTCTTTCCACTAACAAAGCTGATATTTATTGACGCATTTCACTGCGTATATAGAACATATGTTTTCAATTTTTTTACAACTATGTCCTTATCTTCAACTTTAAAAAATATACAAATTTTTAAAGTTGATACACATTATTATTTACCAATTTAATATTTGACTGATCAAGTGAAAAATTGTAAAAGAAAAACAATGCTGTGTTGTTTATTTATTGTCAAATAAATGTCTTGTAATATTTATTTTCTTTAGAATAATTCAATGGATACCTTATGAAATTCTTACGTGCATAATTGTTTAATAATACAGATATGTCTAGAAAAAATATAAAAACAACATAAAAGAAGATGAAAAATAATATTATATCGTTCATTTGATATTAAAAAAAGAAAGACGAGCATCTTAATTTTTATATCACTATGTTACTTTACTTTTGATACTATAGTTTTTAACTTTAAGTTTGCATTATTTTCATTATTTTTAAAAGATTTTTGAAGATACTTTTTTTTCCCCCAGTTAAAAATGTTTTTAGATTAAAATTTTGTTATGTAACAATAACATGCACCGGTTCAACCAACAGCGACCCGATGCTTTGGACAGGTCAATGACTGGTTCATAACATATCTATAAAATTTTTGATGCTGCATTCTTTGAACCGGTGGATATCATATTGTATCCTTCTCTTCAGTCTGCAAGCACTTCTTATTTCAACAGGACTAATAATTTTTTTGCATTGTTACCTTGTGTTTTGCACTGCATAATTCTGTCTATTCTCTGGCAAGACGTTAGCTAGAACCTTTTTGTCTGGTCAAAATTTTCCATTTCTGATATTCAAGTTTTTCCTAGTTCTAGAGAATGAAAGAGGCTGCCTTCAAAGTTTTTGCATATGGTCAAATCTTTTGAATAGTGTCATCTCACTGATAGTGTTACTGCCATACTGGGAAACAAACAAGTATTATTAAATGTTCCAACCATTAAGTTCCAAATGCTTCGTTGATCAATTTCTTTTTAATATTCACAAGTATCAGTGATCCTATTTTTTTTTTTTTTTTCCCTACACACGAATTGTCATTTTCTTTTTGTTTTGGGTTTGGGTTTGTAAGGTATGAATAAGGACCATACCTTATTTTCAACCTCTATGTGGACAAATCAATTCCGAAGTTTAGTACTTAAAAAAAAGCCTGTAGTATGCTTTTCAATGCAAAAAGTTCGTTTCCTTGAGCTTCTTCTCCTAAAACTGTTGAGTCATTGTAAGAGTGCCTAGACGAGGACAAATATGTATGGCCTTACCTCGATTTTGAACATGCATTTTGAGAAAAAAAAAGTTGACTACTTTATTTGACTGGGATGAAGTTTAAATCCCCAATCTGTTTTTAACGTTTACTGAGTATTCTTCTTGTCAACGAACAAGCTTTTCTGTGGTCCACAGGCATCTTCTTCACTAACCTTGTAGGAAAAAGAATCTGTGAACACAATTGCATCTGAGAAAGAGGATTCTTTTAAATTTGTGTTTTTTTTTTTTTTTTGGGGTCTTTGATGGTTCTCCTCTATGCCCAACTTATATGAGCTTAAAAATTAGTCCATCCACGAATTATGGTTAAGTGTTCAAAATTGAATATCACTTAACATTCCAAGATTGAGAAACAGGTAACCCACAGATTAATGGCGAATTAGGGTGTTGAGAGCATTTTCTTCTCATAATTGGAAGTGAGGCCTCTGCAGTAACATCACTTTAATTGTTTTAGTCAACACATCGTTTTTAAGTTTGATCATGTTAATATGCTGAATCAGTGATGTTCTTAGGGATGAGTGACAACTTTAAACTCTACATTTGTCGGCCTTCGAATGGAAAGTGCCAGCTTGGCCAAATCCTTTTGAGGAGAGCTTTTGTAACCAACTCTCACTAGAGTGTATGCTGGGTAGCAGCAAGGCCATAGTAGAAGAGCATCACCTAGTTTTGCTATACCTACCGTTTTTGAGGGTTAAAATAGATAGAGAGTAATTTTTATCAGGAGTGGTTTCGTATATTTTGGCCTTAGGCAAAAATGTGTGTTGTATTATCATCTAAGATGCTTGTGGTATTAAATTCAAATACAAATTATGCAAATTTAATCTTTAAAATTGTGTTTATGTGCAGGTTTTCTAATTTATTACTTTTGGCAGCTGACAGGTGACATACATGAGGAGGTGGAGAGTCATAACCGTATGCTGGATCGAATGGTATGTTGGTTGTAGTAGGGGAAGTCTAAACAACTTTTAAGTGGAATATTTGCTCATGTTTCTATCCATATGCTATTAGGGGAATGAAATGGATGCATCGAGAGGTATTATGTCAGGAACAATGGATCGATTCAAGATGGTAAATGAATAGATGATCCTAACATTTTTTGTTATTTCTCGTTGTTTTGTTTTAATTTCTATTTCCCAAAGGCTTTTCTATGGTGTTATTAGGTATTTGAAAAGAAATCAAACCGGAGAACTTGCAAACTTGCGTCATATTTTGTGCTTGCTTTCTTTTTACTATATTACACATTCAGGTAAGTATCTATTTCCTAGACATACATTTCTTGGTACCATTACCAGGTACTTAGTAAAGGATTTGCTTCTACATGAATGTGGACACGGTACATGATACAGCAGGCATGGATATGTCAATACATATTTTGCTGATATGGACACAAATATATCGTGGACAAATCAATTAAATTAGAGATTTATTTTGAGTTCACTCTTTGCTTTAAGTTTGGATGACTGCTTCTTTCGATAAAATTAGAGATTGATTTTGAGTTCTTGTGGTCATGCCATGTTATGCTTTAGCGTTGGAACATGATAGAAGAAATAGAAACAGTAAGCTCCTCAAAAATTACATTGCAATCACAAGGACACAAAAAGGATGAAAGAAAAAAGAAAAAAAATTCAGTCCGTGGAGCAAATTTGTGCTGTTAGTTTCTGATTAATCTTTTACTTGCAGGGCCCTCTTGTATTTCTTGTATGGTTGAAGTAGGGTAGCAAAGCTAGGAGATTTGCTATTCATTGGATAACTTTATACCTTTTGTTGTTTGGCATCCATTTCGCTTGAGATAAAACACTGGATATGGAGTCGAAGGCCAAAAGATAGGTGATAGGTAATTTTTATCGCATTATTCATTCTTCATATAGAACTTCTACATGAGCTGTTGAATGAACTGCACATCAAATGTATTAGAAATTGATTTTCTTACCAATGTATCAGGAGTTTTCGATTTGACAGTGCAGACATTCTTCTATAATTAATTCATTATGTCACAATTGGCTGAAAAAGTCTTGTCGAGTGATATGGATTTGGATACTCTTTAATTATACAATATGTTAGACATATCTAAAAAATAACACGTGTCGAATGCCTGTTTCTCTAATATAATTTTTTTCTCCATGTGTACAATTTACTAAATAATTTCATGATTTTAAAAGTGGGCCCCACACGTTCTGCTCGGATGCTACCTTGGTTGAATAATGCTACTCAAATAGGGTTTAAAAACAGGTGATGNTTTTTTTTTTTTTTCAAATTGACCAATGATGCTACGCCACATGTCCCCCTGTTTTTTAACTTTTCGTTGACCCTGTTTGTGTAGCATGATTGACCTTGATTTTCATGAGGTTTGATGGAGGATTTAGATCGAGTATATTCATTGTCAGGTTTAAAAATTAAATTTGTTGTGTTGAATGCAGTAGTATTAGGTTTTATCTATTTTCATCAATTATGTGTGTATTGTATATGGATAAGCAGGCAAACATTGAAGCAAGGAAAAGCTGGATTGGTGTCTTTGAAATTTTTGGGTTTAAACGCACGTTTTGTTCTCAATGACATTGGAATGTGTCCCACGTTGGCTCAGGACAAATCATTTGATAGTCTTTTCCTTAATTCGTGGCTATGTGCAACATATTATTTGTCCTATTCTTGTGTTGTTTGCATTTTATAAAGAATAATACTATTTAGTACTAGTTTAGATGGTCACAGTTGATAGGTTCAATTGAATGAATCATATGACATTGTTTTTATTTGAAGAGTAATATTATTCACCACCACCGGTGTTAATCACCAGTTTATGTGACAATTACATGTTATTAAATGATAAATTTAAATGTAAAGTCACATGATTCATTTAATTGAATCAATAAAGTGTAGCTACATAAACTGATGTTAGATAACATTATTCTTAAGTGAATTTATTATTTAACGCTATGCAATTGTTACTTAAATGGGTGTTTATTGAATATTATTAAACTTGTAAATCACACGTGTTTTATATTTGGGTACCTCAAGCATAATTTTTCTTTTTGCATAGAGTTGTCACAAGAATGAGTGGATGAGCCACGACATTTCAATTATTTTGGTACTTTCGTATTACACATTTCCAAACATTAATGAAATTAATAAAAGATATCTTCTGATATTTTATGAAAATATCAAAGATACACTGTCATGTTTAAAAGTTCATACTAACATTTCTTATTTATAAATGTTTGTCATAATTAGCCTACGAATTTTTGAATCATATATCATCTAAAATGAGGTTAAATGTTCTTATGAATTCTACAATTAATTGTAGTTAATTTGCTCAAAATTTCCTTAGCAAGTAATTTTATATCGTAACAATTATAAAGTACTTATAAATAATTGTTTTACAATTAGTTGTAGTTAATTCTATGCGAATATAAATTAACACTTTATATATAGAACTCCGTAATATAATTTAAAGGGAGAATTGTAGTCGGGGTTTCAAGCCTTTCAAAATGTTGTAGACTTATAGTATTAACTAGAAAAATTAGTTACTTATAAGTAGAATTAAATATTAAATGAGCAATAAGGACATTATGAATTCTTTTTAAATATTATAGGGATTATTAACAGTCTATTATGCTTCCGTTTGGCTAATTCATAAATGATTTATAAAAAATGAATAATAAAATAAATAGTAGCAGTGGGTTTCGCAAAATATGTGAATAATAATGAGTAGTTGTTATGAATGCATAAATTGAAATTAATGTTTAATTTTGATTGAATTTATAAATTTCATTCTGAAAGGAAGCATAACACCGTCATCTTTTAATAATAAATTTTGAGGTTATAATTTTTTTTTAATGAATTAAAGCACATTATCTCTCAGTAAAATTTTACATGAATTGTATAAGGAAATATATTTATATCTTGTTTCAGTTTAATAATTTATAAATATGAATTTATTGGTAAATTAAATTACGTGTACATTTAATATTATAATTAATTAAAAAATTTATATCATTAATTACCAAATTCTACAACAAATTTTAAATTGAAAATTTCACTAGTATGCACATTCAAATAACCGTATATGTACGTATCTTTAAGTATTAACTTATTATTAAAACGAACAAATTAGATTGCAATTAATTGTAGAAAATTTAACAAGGATAGGCATATCAATTTACTTTAAATGATATATGACTAAAAGTGGCCAAATGGTGAATATGATACACATGACGAGAAATCATAGAGGTTAATGTGATATTTTGAATGTGAAGGTTTATCTCTGATATCATCATTAAGTTATATAGTCTCTCTATTAAAATGAGATTTAGCTCCCGTTTGAGCTCCATTTTTTCTAAATTTATTTTCAACTACATATTCTCATAAAATAATTATAAACGTATTTTAAAAAAAAAAAATTCTTACTTTTTCACTACATATTCTCCAAAAAATTATCATCACATTTACCCTAAAAAAGGGAATTGAAGAATTGAAAACAGTAATATAATGTCTGATAAGTGCGTTTTTCAACACTTATTTTACCACAAAATATGACTAATTGTTGACAAAAGTGTTTGAATATGGCTTAATTCGGCATAATTTCGTTTTGTAGTACTATATTGATGAATGTGACGGAACTCAAGAGAAAAGACGTGAAAAGGACCTAAACGGAAGAGAACGAAAACTCAGGGACCAAAGTGCAAATAGTCGAAAGATGACCCGAAACACGAATCGAGAATGTAAATGAACTAAGTACTAATTTGATGAGTACATGAGATGTTAGAAGGAGGAGAATGAAGAAAAGATGTCAAAATGAGAGAGAATAATGTCCGAGGACTAAATTGA
This sequence comes from Fraxinus anomala, assembly GCA_903798345.1. Classification (NCBI taxonomy): domain Eukaryota; kingdom Viridiplantae; phylum Streptophyta; class Magnoliopsida; order Lamiales; family Oleaceae; genus Fraxinus; species Fraxinus anomala. Next base: position 11,941 of record CAIGRN010027980.1, read on the forward strand.
CAAAAGTGGAAGTTTCTCTCTACCATGCAGCCGCATGGTAGAACCCTCCATGCGGTCGCACAAGACCCTGCAGGTAATGCTAAGGCCTAACTTGGATGAACAATGCAGTCGCATGTCTTATAACCATGTGGTCGCATGGTTGCTTTTTCGAGGTGAATTTTTTGGTTTCCTTATTCCGTTCAAACACTTTAGGAACCGAATTTTGGGATGATTATAAAAGCTTAGAGCCGTCAAATACGAAGATAGAGACATTTCAACTGAGAGAGAAACCCTAGAACACATATTGAAGGAAATTTTGAGCCAAAAGTAAGAAGAGAAACACAATATTGACGGGATTTCAAGTAAAATATTAACTCGGTGATGTCGTTTCTTCAATTATTTGTGCGTTTTATTATTTTCTCCATGTTGGCTAGATGTTTTTGTACTAGGAGAACGATGAACCATGTGATGTAATCTTTTAGTTCCTGATTTTACATTTTTGACATTAAAACACATTGTTTGAATTTGAATGATTTATATACAATTATTTTTCTTTACAATTATGCGCGCAAATAATTGTGTGAATTTCATGGCATATTTCATGCATTCGAGAGGAGGGAAATATACTCGACAAGGTATCAATTATCGTAGGGTCCGATAGGAGATAGAGATATACCGCTATACCTTACGCGAATCTCTAAGTGTTCACAAAATTCATGCTTTCTTGTATATTTGGATTCATCATAGGGATATAGTCGGGTTGTATATGAGAGTAGGTTCAGCATTACTCAAGAGAGATTGTTGGATATAATATGAACATTAATTCTTCAAAACTTTAACCGTGTGTCAATTTGTAGAATTGGGATTAGAAGAGATCATTATATGGAGATTCGTGATTCTAGTGCGCCTTTTATTCATTAAATTTAACAACTCGTTTTCAAGCATTGTTTTGCATTCTAGTTCAATTAGTTTATTTCATAATCACATTCGTAAATTAGTTTAGTCATAATTTCGTTTACAACATAAATGTGTTATTTTCTTATTTCGGTTAAGGTCAAAATAGTAAAATTGAACTAAATCAATCCTTGTGGGATAATATTCGAAACTCTAAACTTTACTTTATTACTTGTTACGAACCGTACACTTGTGGTGGTTTTATCGAAATATATTTTCGTGAACAAGTTTTTGGCGCCGCTGCCAGGGACTGAATATTAGTTTAATTTTATTTACTTTGACACTAATTCGAACTTATCTTTAATTTTTATTTTACGTATTTTATTTTATTTAGTCTTTTTACTTAGGTTGATCTAAGTGTTACTGTTGCCATTCCTTTAAGTCTTGCATGCAAATGTCATTTGGCGGTGAACTATTTCCAGCTAATTTGGAAATTGAACGAACCTTTCATCGCACGTAAAGGGAAGCTAGAGGAGCGCATCAGGAAGACCAATGACAAATATTAATGACTAACCAACAAATTGAACCAATAAGGAATCCTGCAATTCCAGCCAATGTAGAGGAAGAAGATGACGGGAACACCTTACTTGAGGATTTTTCTTCACAATTTTGTGCACAAATAATTGTGTGAACTTGATGGCATATTTCATGCATTCGAGAGAAGGAAAATATGTTCGACAATGTATAAATCATCTTAGGGTCCGATAAAGGATAGAGACATATCGTAATGTCTTACGTGAATCTCCAAGTGTTTACAAAAATTCATGCATTATCGTCATAGGGATATAGTCGGGTCGCATATGACAATAGGTTCAACATTACTTGATAGAGATTGTTGGATAGAATAGGAACATTGATTCTTCAAAACTTCAACCGTGTTGTCAATTTGTAGAATTGAGATTAGAAGAGATCATTGCATGGGGATTCGTGATCCTAGTGCGCCTTTTATTCATTAAATATAACAACTCATTTTAAGCATTGTTTTACATTTTAGTTCAATTAGTTTATTTCATAATCACATTCGTAATTAGTTTAGTCATAATTTCATTTACAACATAAACGTGATATTTTCTTATTTCGGTTAAGGTCAAAATAGTAAAATTGAACTAAATCAATCCTTATGGGACGATATTCGGAATCTAAACTCTACTTTATTACTTGTTACGAACCAACTTGCGATGATTTTTATTCGAAATGTATTTTCGTGAACATGATTTTGGAGTCGCTGTCGGGGATTGAATATTAGTTTAATTTTATTTACTTTGACACTAATTCGAACTTATCTTTAATTTTTATTTTACATATTTTATTTTATTTAGTGTTTCTACTTAGGTTGATCTAAGTGTTACTGTTGCCATTCCTTCAGGTCTTGCATGAGAAGGTCAGTTGGCGGTGAATTGTTTTCAACTGATTTGAAAATTGAACGAACCTTTCATCACAGGCAAAGGGAAGCTAGAGCAGCGCAACAGGAAGACAAAGGACAAATACCAATGGCTAATCAACAAATTGAACCAATAAGGAATCCTGTAGTTCCAGCCAATGTAGAGGAAGAAGATGACGGGAACACCTTACTTGGGGATTTCTTGTCACCGTTCATCGTCTAAAGTCAATCCAGTATTGTGTACCTCCCATTCGAACAGCCAAACTTCCAGCTGAAAACTAATTTAATCCAACTCTTCTAAAATGGGTATCAGTTCTACGAGATGGCTAATGAGAATCCGCATACACATATATCCTAGTTCTTGGATATGTGTCAACACTTCTGGTACCAAGGAATATCAGAAGATGCTATCAGGCTGAGGTTGTTCCCACACACTCTACGAGATAAGGCGCTCAAATGGTTGGATTCACTTCCTGTGGCGAACATAACTACTTGGAATGATCTGGCTCACAAATTCTGCACGAAATTCTTCTCACCAGCCAAAGTAGCAAGATTGAGGCACGAAATATCAATATTCAGTCAGGGTGAATCTGAGTCATTTGATGAGGCTTGTAATAGGTTGAAAAACATGCTAAGAAAATATCCTCAACATGGGTTCGATAGAAAGACACATATCAGATTTTTCTATACAGGATTGCTTCTTTCTTTTAGGAACATGGTGGATTCATCATCAAATGGTTCCATAATCACAAGAACTATTGATGGAGCTTGGGAATTGTTTGAGAGAATTTCAGCTATGCGGTCCTCTGAACGTATGAGTATAAAGAAATCATCTGGAGTCTACGAGGTCGACACCTACTCAGCTTTATTTGCTAAAATTCATTTCCTATTTCACAAAGTGGAGAGTATATCACAACCAACAAGTACAACACAAGCAAGAAAGTCGAATTGTGAAGAATGTGGGGGCGGAACACAACACAGTTGAGTGCCCAATTTTTACACATGGAATAGAGCAAGTGGAATACGCTCAATAGGGTCAACGTTAGCAAAATAACCCACATTCTGACATTTACAATCTTGAGTGGCGAAATCATTCAAATTTCTCTTGGGGAGAAAACTAAAATCAAAATTCAAATCACAATAGGTCTCAGGGGTAGTATCAGCAGGAGAATAAACCCTAGTTTGAAGAGATGTTTACAAAATTAATGGAGAAGACTGATAAATACATGGAAACAAACAATCAATTTAAGAGAAAGATCGAAACAACTCTCCACAATTAGGGGGCTGTAATTAAGAACCTGGAGACACGGGTGGGGTAAATAGCACTTTCTATGACAGGAAAAGCTCTAGGTATACTGCCGAGTAACACTGAAGTGAATCCCAGAGATCATGTCCAAGCCATTACTACAAAAAACGGGGTTCAATTAACTGAAATACATGTGAAGAGACCCGGTGCAAATAAAGAAACAGTATCATCTTCTGATGAAGATCATAAGGAGTAGACTGACTAACCCAGGGAGACATCTACAAAAGAGACTTCAGATATACTGCGGGCTAGAGTAACCATACCCCCAAATCCATATAAACCAGCAATTCCATTTCCCCAGAGATTGAAGAAGCAGATGATGGATCAGCAATATATGAAATTTCTAGAGGTCTTTAAGAAGCTTTACATCAATATCCCGTTGGCTGAAGCACTCACACAGATACCCAGCTACTCCAAATTTTTAAAGGACATCTTATCTAACAAACATAAGATAGATGAACACGAAATGGTAATGTTGACAGATGAATGCAGTGCGAGAATTCAGAAAAAGTTTCCTCCAAAATTAAAAGATCCAGGAAGTTTTAATGCACCCTGGACTATTGGAAATTGTTACTTTGATAAAGTTTTATGTGATTTGGGTGCCATTATTAATCTAATGCCACTTTCTGTTTTCAAAAAATTTGGATTGGGGGAAGCTAAATCAACCATGGTGACTCTACAGTTAGCCGATCAATCACTTACTTATCCACGCAAAATCATCAAAGATGTTTTGGTAAAGGTTGAGAAGCTCATATTTCCAGCAAATTTTCTCATTCTGGACATGGAAGAGGACAATGATGTGCCACTCATATTTGGTTGACCATTTTTTGCTACTGGGAGAGCTTTGATAGATGTACAGCGAGGTCAACTAATTATGAGATTAGGGGAGTAACATGCTTCTTTCAATGTTTTCAAGGCTATGAAATATCCTATGGAGTTAGACATCTGTTTTCAGATCGACGTAGTTGATAGTGTAGTTCATGACACCTTTCAATTACAACATCCATTTGATACTTACGAAGCCTGTGCATCATGCATTCTCAGTCCATTCACACTGACTCTACGTAGATTGAGGTCTATGCAAGATTCTCGAAAACAAATCCACCATATGTGCGAAAGAGGAATTTTGAGGAGTTGGGAACCTGTCCACCAAAACTACTGCCATCAATTCAGCAACCACCAAAGTTAGAGCTCAACCAACTACCACTCCATCTGCGTTATGCTTACTTAGGGGAATCATTTACACTCCCGATCATAATTTTGAACTCAAATAGCAAGATGGATGAAGAGAAATTGCTTAGGGTGCTAAGAGAAAATAAGACAGCAGTGGTCTATTGCCGACATAAAAGGGATCAGCCCTTCACTTTGCATGTACAAGGTTTTCATGGAGGAAAACTTTAGACCGAACGTTGATGGGAGTGGAGACTTAACACAAATATGAAGGAAGTGGTTAGAACAGAGGTAATTAAACTCCTGGATGCCGGAATCATTTATCCTATCTCAGACAATGCTTGGGTCAGTTCGGTTCAGGTTGTGCCGAAAAAAGAGGGCATCACAGTGGTTGAGAACGAAAAGAATGAATTGATACCCACCAGGACGGTTATGAGATGGAGAGTTTGCATTGACTACCGCAAACTCAATACTGCTACTCGGAAGGATCACTTCCCACTCCCTTTCCATTAATCAGATGTTGGAAAGGTTGGCGGGTCATTCACACTACTGCTTCCTCGATGGTTATTCTGGATATAATCAAATCTTAATAGCACCAGATGACCAAGAGAAGACTACGTTCACTTGTCCCTAAGAAACCTTTGCCTACCATAGGATGTCGTTCGGTCTATGCAATGTTCCCGCCACTTTTCTGCGGTGCATAATGGCCATCTTCCCGAACGAGGTGGAAAAGTTTATAGAGATCTTCATGGACGATTTCTCTGTTTTCGGTTCATCCTTTGATGAAATGTTTAGAGCATCTGAGATTGGTCTTACAACGATGTAAGGAGATAAACTTGGTATTGAATTGGGAGAAATGTCATTTTATGGTGCAAGATGGCATAGTATTGGATCATCATATTTCAGCTAAGGGGATCAAGATTGATGAAGCACAGATTTAAGTTATTGAGAAACTACCACCGCCTATAGCAGTTAAGGGAGTCTGCAATTTTCTTGGGCATGCCAGATTCTATCGATGCTTCATCAAAGATTTTGCACAGATTACGAAGCCTCTCTGCAATTTACTAGTTAAGAATGTGCCTTTTGAATTCTCTGCGGAGTGCTTAGTGGCTTTTAACACTTTAAAGGAGAAGCTTATTTCAGTACATGTCATCATAGCACTGGATTGAAGTCTGCCGTCTGAACTAATGTGCGATGACAGTGACTACATAGTAGGGGCAGTGTTGGGTAGCGAGTAGGAAAAACGCTTCATGTAATCTACTATGCGAGGAAAACGTTGAATGATGCACATCTTAACTATGCTACTACCGAGAAAGAACTACTGGCTGTAGTCTATGCCTTTGATAAATTTTGATCATATCTTGTTGGGTCAAAGGTCATAGTCTATACCAACCATATAACATTGAAATATTTGATGCTAAAGAAGGATGCCAAGCTGAGATTGATCCGTTGGGTTCTACTATTGCAAGAGTTTGATTTGAAAATTAGGGATAAAAATGGCAGTGAAAATGTGGTGGCCGATCACTTATCTCAACTGGAACAGGGAACTCAAGACGAGTCAGTGAAAATTAACGAGATTTTTCCAGATGAGCAAATATTAAGCTTGAAAATTATACTTTGGTATGCGGACATTGTAAACTATTTGGTCAAATCTATTCCCCCACCAGATTACTCAAGTCATCAACGGAAGAACTTTTTCTCTGAGTTGAGGTATTACTTTTGGGAAGATCCTATTCTCTTTCGTCGAGGGGCCGATCAGATTATTCGGTGATGTGTCCCTGAAGAAGAAATACCGCGCATACTTGAACATTGTCATTCAAAACAGCAGCAAAAATTTTACAATTTGGGTTTTATTGGCCGTCAATATTTCGGGATGCTTTTGAATTTGTGAAGCGGTTTGATCAGTGTCAATGCACTGGTAATATTTCCAGAAGGAATGAGATGCCTCTGAACAGCATCCTTGAGGTGAAACTTTTTGATGTATGGGAAATTGACTGCATGTGACCGTTCCCACCATCATTTTCAAATCAATACATACTGGTTGCTATTGATTACGTCTCCAAATGGGTGGAAGTAGTAGCATTGCCAATCAACGATACTAAGGTGGTGATTGAATATTTAAAGAAGTATATTTTCACCAGTTATGGCACTCATCGGGCTATAATCATTGATGGGGGCAAGCACTTTTGCAATCGTCATTTTGAGTCATTGTTGTCTAAATATGACGTCTGATATCGTGTAGCAACTCCATATTATCCTCAAACCAGTGGCCCAAGTTGAAATCTCTAACATGGAGTTGAAAATGATACTAGAGGTAACAGTCAGCTCTTCGAGGAAAGATTGGTCAAAGAAGCTTGATGACGCACTATGGGCTTACAAGACAACGTTCAAAACACCTATAGGCATGTCTCCATACCGATTGATTTTTGGGAAAGCATGTCATTTGCCAGTTGAGTTGGAGCACAGAGCATACTGGGCATGCAAGAATTTAAACTTTGATTTGAAGACAGCATGTGAAAAGCAGTCGTTTCAACTAAATGAAATGGATGAATTTCGGGTGGAAGCATATGAAAATGTAAAACTCTATAAAGAGCGTACCAAGAGGTGGCACGACATGCATATTCAGAGGTGAGAGTTTGAAGTGGGGCAGAAAGTGCTGTTGTATAATTATAGACTTAAGCTCTTTCCTGCAAAATTGAGGTCAAGGTGGTCGGGTCCATACACTGTTACAAATGTAGTTTCATACGGGGTTGATTGGGAGACAACCCAATATATTCTTCCCTTTTATTTATTCACTTTATTCATTAGATTAGGAAATTTTCATGTTTTAGAAAATTTTAGGCATATTAGTTGTTCATCGTCCCTAGAAATCACTAAGAGTCTATGCATGGCCGCAGTTGGTTTTAAATGTGTTGTGAATGAGTTTAGGGGTGTTGAAACGGTATTTCATTGATTCGGTGCAAAATTCATGCATTTTGAGGCAAAACGATTAAAATTGTGCTTTTCGGAATCAACATGTGTTTTCAAGTTTGGAAATGTTTTTGGAATCAAGTTCATAGCATACACGCACACCCAAGGGTTTAAAAATGTGTTTTGGCAAGTAATGGGGGCTTTGGAATGCCATGTTGTATTTAGGGTTGAAAATTGAGTTTTTAGTGAGAATAAACCAAAAACGAGTTTTCACGGAGTTTATTCCCATTGCCATTACTCACTGCATTCATTTAAACTTGATTAGCACGAAAATCAAGGTAATGGGGGCCGTCGATGGTCCTAAAGAAAATTTCTCAGAAAACTGGCAAATTCTGCAAACCTGGTAGTCTATGCAACCACACAGTACTACCAGGCTTGCGGTCGCATGGTACTGATCAGGGCTAAAATTGGCCTTGATACTTTATTCTATGCGACCGCAAGAATTTACTTTATGCGGCCGCATTGAGTATTTTTTTCCTCGTTTTCTTTTAAACACCACTCTTCCACTCACAAACTCACACACATGACCTACAAAACACAAATCCCCCAAACTTCTCCTCTTGTTTTCACTATTATCCATCAAGATTAAAAGGTATGCCCAAAATTCTTTGCCCTAAGTTTTAAATTATTTCTTTTCGTTGGTGCTTATTTGAATACTTAATTGAGGAGATGGGTATTAGGTAGATGATGGTTTATTTGTTATTGAGTTGTATTGGAAAGAATTTTGGCTTGGGCTATGACCAAGGAATTGAGAAATCCTTGAAACCAACACCTAGCTTCCAATGTGTTCAATGAAATGCATAAGTTACAATTTTTGTGGAATTCGGATTCATTTCGAATTTGACATCGTTGACATACATTTTAGATTTATTTTTGTGTTAATGTTCCTTGCCAAATATCTTTGCACACACCAAAATGAAATTGAAAGACACATAGGCATACCATGGCTAGGCATACAACACCTCACGTCCCTCACTTCATCCCTCGATTTTCTAACTCTTATGATGTCCGTTTGATCTCAATTTTGAATATGTTTTAGAATAATATACCCTCTTTCATATGCTCGAAGGTTGTTCGAGACATTTTCATTTTTTCTCGACGATGTCCGGAGGCGAATTTGCTTAGTCGAACATGGTTTTACATGCAACAATTTCCCTCTTTTTGCAATGATATGGGGTTTTTGAGCTACATTTTGACAATTTTTATATAATATCCATCCTTCACGATATATTTTGTCGAGCATGGCATTGTTGCATCGTTTATACTTTGTTTGGTCGATTATATAACACATTTGACTACACACGTGGCATGCTTATTTTGTCATACATTTAAGGATTTGGCGATCCTTTTCTTATGTTATCTTCAAGCACTTTCGCATTCATTTTTGCATCACATATGACTTACATGTTTCCATTTTCTTTGTGTTGCAGAATGCTCCTAAATGCACTTCCAAGGGAAAGGAAAATGTTGGTTCTACTTTGGGCACAGCCCGCACACAGACACATGAAGGGAGTGTGAGGTGATTTCTTAACAGTGAGGCTCGTGTAAAATACTCAGACATCATCTCCCGACAATAAACCCCGAGCAACCGGCTAAACTTGATGACTTTGCGGGTTTTGAATTAATCGTTTTGGTTCATAACTGTGGCTGGGAAAAATTGATAAAGAGATCTCACCCTATTTATGAAAGTCTAGTCCAGGAATTCTATGTCAACTTTAACAGTGAGATTGACACACCCAGATTTAAGCATCAGCACCAGACATGGGTGAGAGACAAATACATTATGTTTTCACCTGAGGTCATCCATGATTATTACCAGATGTCTTGGGACAATGTGGTTCCAATCCCGGTTGACTTCCATTGGAACGAAGTGGCTGAAGTATTGCTTGGGAGTGAGAATGCATGGCCACTACTAACTGCTGAATGGCATCAAATTGAGCTCACGTTATCTATTACTATCTTTTGGCTCTTCATCTGCCACAACATCGAGCCAACTTCACACCGTACCACATTTTCGAATCCCAAAGCCGATTTTCTCTATCATCTGGTTAGGGGATAAAAGATTGATCTAGCCACTTTCATCTACGAGCAGATCCACGCACTGAGAGTTTGGGAGGACCGGTGTAGCTCTTTGATATTCCTAAGTTTGATTAGCAGTATCTACAAGATCTCGAGCGTCATTATCCCATCAGGGGAACTTTTTGAGAAACTAGCACATTCATCAAGCATAGCACATTAGAGGCGCATGATAGAGGCAAGGTGAATCATAGAGAGAAGCTAGCAATGGAGCAACAATACAAGGACATGAGGCTGTAGCTATTGAGTTACCTCAGGCACTGCCACCACCGCAAGACGTCGCCATACAGCTGTTAAGACAGATGTTTGCTACCATGACCGACTTCAGTCGGGACATTCAGAGTCTGCAGCAAACCTTTGGGGCCATGAACACTGATATGCAGACGATGCGGAATGACTTGTAGAGATTCAGACACTTCACCTCTACTTTCAGTAGGGAGTCCCTAACAGCTCGGAGGGAAATAGAGACGATGAATGGGCGGTTGAGCATGTATGTAGGTCGGGTGGACGCGATTCAGTTGCGGGCAAATGAGACATAGGATCGGCTGGGCAGTATTGAGACAAAAATTAGAGAGTAGACTATTGTCATTCGAGGTCTTCAAGCCGAGCTATCTCAGCAATCCGAGATGATGTAACAGATTTTGGCACGATTACCTCCACCACCTGGAGCCGACACTTCGGGTCCCAATTTTCTACCACCACCTCCATATTGATCACGGGAATATCAGTTACCCATTTTTGTGCTTTTAATTTATTATTGTCCTTCAATTATGCCTGTTTAAGTTTAACTTCTACCGTATTTCAACATTAACGACAATGTTATGTTTAAGTTTGAGGGGGTGGCATAATTTTCTGTTGCACCATTTATATTTCATCAATAGCTATGTTTAATTTATTGCTTCATGTGTAATTGTCGAGTGAAATAAAAAAAAAATTTGAATTTTGTTTTATGCAGTTTTCATTTAGTTACTTTCAGCATTATATTAGAGTTTTGTGTGCTTGTGTGGGTTTGATAGCCTTGCCGACAATGATGTGGATATTGGAATAGAATGTACTAGGAACTGTAGATATGGTGCATAATTAGATTGACCAATACTTTTTTATGTGAAACTTGACATAATCCGTGCACCACACTCACGTTTTACACATTGAGTTGATGATTTGGTTCATTAAATAGAATAGAGTTGAACATAGTAAATAAACCTAAATAACCTCTTTTGTGCTAAACCATGGTCCATTTTTAGAATAGTTTGGAGGTGGTTGAGCTGTTGCAAGGGAACATTGAGATGAGTATGGGTTCCGTGCATGTAATTCTCTTGTGTGAATTATCTTAAACCAATGAAATGAAGATGAGGTGAAAGTCTTAAATTTGGAGGGTGTTTTAAAGGCTGAATATCTAAAAGATAAGGGCATAGCACTAGTCTACGTGTGAATAAAAAGAATAAATAAATATATTCTCGAGCCCATATAACTCGAGTGAATAAACCTGCAAGGGTTTAAAACCTGGTGCCATATGGTGATCTGATTTGGAAGTCATCGGCCTAAAACTCGCTACAGAGGTTATATAGAAAGCAAATGATAAAATGTTTGAAAAAAAAAAAGAAAAATACCAAATACATTAACTAAGCCCCCAAGATATTCGGTTGATAGAACTACACCTTTAATCCGAGATAAGTAGCTTAGTTTAATATTAAAGGTTGAAGTAATCAAAATAGGAGAGTCCCTACTTGTTGAAGTGTGAACTTGTGATAGTACAATCCATCCAAACTAAGAGAGGGTAAAGAGTAGATGTAATTGAGTTCAACTTTAGGACACACCCCAAGAAAATTGAGTGAAGAGAATAAGTTTGGGGGTATGTATCTCTCAAGTCAAGAAAGGAAATATATGACCACTACAGGTTGTGAATGAACCAATCATGAGTTTAATATGTTTGCACGAGTTCACAAACACACGTTGAGTTATACATTCAATGGGTAAATGTTGATTTTAAATTGTGTACTATTGAAACTATTTTTTGTGCTGATTAATGAATACCAATCCCGAGACATTGCAAATTATCGAGCCATGTTTTATGTAGAATTAAGTCACTATCTTGTTTGAGGACAAACAATAGTTTAAGTTTGGAGGATTTGATAAGTGCGTTTTCCAACATTAATTTTGCCACAAAAACATGATTAATTGTTGACAACAGTGTTTGAATATGGCTTAATTCTGCATAATTTCATTTCGTAGTACTATATTGATGAATGTGGCGGAACTCAAGAGAAAAGATACGAAAATGACCTAAACAAAAGAGAACGAAAGTTTAAGGACCAAAGTACAAATAGCCAAAAGATGACCCGAAGCACGAATCGAGATTGTAAACGAGTTAAGTACTAATTTGATGAGTACGAAGGGTGTTAGAAGAGGAAAATGAAGAAAATATGTTGAAATGGGAAAGAGTAATGTTCGAGGACTAAATTGACACAAGTGGAAGTTTCTCTCTACCATGCGGCCGCATGGTAGAACCCTCCATGTGGTCGTACAAGACCTTGCAGGGAATGCTAAGACCTAACTTGGATGAATCGTGCAGTCGCATGGCTCATAACCATGCGGTCGCATTGTTACTTTTTCGAGGCGAATTTTCTGGTTTCCTTATTTTGTTCAAACACTTTAGGAAACGAATCTTATGATGAATATAAAAGCTTAGAGCCGTCAAATACGAAGAGGAGACATTCCAACTGAGAGAGAAACCCTAGAACACATATTGAAGGAAATCTTAAGCCAAAAATACGAAGATAAACAAAAGATTGACGGGATTTCAAGCAAAATATTAACTCGGTAATGTCGTTTCTTCAATACGTTTTATTATTTTCTCCATGTTATGCTAGATATCTCTGTACTAGGAGAACGATGAACCATGTGATGTAATTTTTCAATTCCTAGTTTTACATTTTTGACATTAAATCACGTTGTTTGAATTTTAATGAGTTATATACAATTATGTTTCTTCACAATAATGTGCGCAAATGATTGTGTGAATTTGGTGACATATTTCATACATTCGAGAGAAGGAAAATATACTCGACAAGGTATAAATTATCGTGGGATCCGATGGGGAATAGAGATATACCGTTATGCCTTACTTGAATCTCTAAGTGTACAAAAAAAAATCAATGCATTCTTGTATATTTGCATTCGTCATAGGGATATAGTCGGGTCGTATATTAGAGTAGTTACAACATTACTTAAGAGAGATTGTTGGATAGAATATGAACATTGATTCTTCAAAACTTCAACCGTGTTGTCAATTTATAGAATTGGGATTAGAAGAGATCATTGTATGGGGATTCCTGATCATAGTGCACATTTCATTCATTAAATTTAACAACTCGTTTTCAATCATTGTTTTGCATTCTAGTTCAATTAGTTTCTTCATAATCACATTCGTAAATTAGTTTAGTCATAATTTCACTTATTACATAAACGTGCTATTTTCTTATTTCGGTTAAAGTCAAAATAGTAAAATTGAACTAAATCAATTCCTGTGGAATTTGGAACTCTAAACTCCACTTTATTACTTGTTACGAATTGTACACTTGTGGTGGTTTTTATTCGAAATATATTTTCGTGAACAATACACTTGGAAATAAAAGAAGTGGAATACTCAATCACACGTCAAACAATTTGCCATCCAGTTACCCTCTAGATTCTGTGCAACCAAGCTCCCATATGGATTTCGATGTCATGGAACGTAGAGTGGCCCCCCAAGTTCCACAATTTCTAAGTATTGGTTCAAGCATAATCAATTGCATAATAGGAACAGCCAACTCGGTCCCGAAAGCATAATAGCAAAGTCATATCCTTAGAAAACTACTACAATTACGAAATACCCTTCTATAAGACCCATGTCAAACTTAGCCCTAGAGGGACGTATAAATAAATAATAGTTCAAGCACAATTTGCTATTGTCTTAACTAATCTCCCATTTTCAAACTGATTCTTAAAAATATTCTCGAAGATAAAATTTCTTAAATTTAGATGTCGTGACAGCTGCTCTTTTTATTATTTTTTTATTTTTTCAAATAAGAATAATTATGACCCTCGCCTGCATGCCTGCCAGCATTTGAAGTATTAGCCAAAGTTGCTTGATGTAGAAAAGAAATTTGTACATTTTTTGGGGTCTCAAAGGATGTGAGAACAAATTGATAAAATTCGTGGTTGATATCCTCCTACTTCAAATCTTTTCTTCACTGATTTTTAGTTTTCGTAGTTTTGAAAGTTTTGTAATTTGACTTCAAATTGAAAAATAGTTCATGTTATATTCAAATAAAATTGTCAAGGCTTGTTTCATTTTGCAAGGCATCCTTTTTTAGCCATACATTATTTCAATAATATAATTTTACATATGAATATTTTTTTATTACTTTTAAACCTCGCATTTCCCTAAAAAAATTAAAATAATAAAAATAAAAAAGCGCGCGCACACAATTTCTGAAAATCATAACCAAACGGGACTCTGTATGGTTGTGTATTATATACATGGAAGTTCAATTAGTGCTTAAATATTCTGAAGCATTGCTAGATAATTCTCCAAATTGCTCAAGTTTTCGTGATGAAGAAATGTAATTATTTATTTATTCATTAGCTTTTGGCTGCTCTACTTTGGTTCATTTCATCTTAACCTGCTAAAAAAGTGCAAAAAATTGTTTACATCATAAGGCATTTTGTTTAAGATTCCTAAGGCATTTTGTTTAAGATTCATTCTCTTTGTAATTAAGCCATAATTTCTCGGAACTTTTTAATGAAATTTTGAATAATGGGACAGGGCAATTAACCGTAGTTAAGGGTGAGTTCAGAAGTATGTATATAAGAAAACAAAAATTAATCCAAAGTCATTGACTCAACTTGTGTTTGTCAACCGTAGTTAACTTATAATTAATTGTTATTATTCAACTTATTAGAGTCATGAATTGTATCATTTCATGTGAAGGTGCATTATTAATTAATTAAATTTTAAATTTTGAATTCTCTTTAATTTTAATTATAGTAATTTTGGACAATTCAATCTTGTGATGATTAGTGCTAAATTGATCTTAATCCATAATCATCAACTTAAGATACTTACAAAGACGAAGCATGTTATTCGTCATTGTTTCGTAGAGATTAAAATTAATTTTTAGTAGATTTAGATAAGAGTCGATAAAATGTCAGTTACGAATATTTGTTTATAATTAATCATTGATTTTGATTTGAAATTTTAATTTACTATTAATATAAACCAAACAGGTCATAATAACTTCCAATAGAGGTCCGCCCTCCGTTCAATATGTCGGAACACGAGACAATGACGTGCTCTCCACCTGCCCATTAGCACGCTGTCCCACCACTCCAAACCCTAATTCCTATGGAGAGAGAGAGAGAGAGATACCAAGAAAGATAGAGAGAGAAAGTAGAGAGAGAGTGAGTACCGTAGTATAGAGAACAGAAAAATATTCCAATTCACTTCGGTGCATGATGAGTATATCAAAACATAGGAACATATTCTTTAGTAACTTTTACTGGTAATAGATGTTCTACCTTTGCCTTCTCTATTCCCTTATCCTTTGTGTTTCTTAGCTGATTCTGTTTATTGGGTTCAATTTGCCTTGTACTTCTTGGATTTCTCTATGCTGCAATCTCTCTCTAGATCTCTCTGGAGTAAAAGGATTTATAATATTCAGTCCGGGAGGCTGGGGGTACTGATCGATCCTTTGACTTTCCATCGGGTGGCCTTTCCAAGTCTTTACGATTCTTTTTGCTAGGTTCTGAAACTTCTTATCAGGGGCGATAAATTGTCTTCAAGAGATTCAAACTTGACAAAGGTGAAGCTATGAAATTTTTTCGATCTACCGTATAAATTCATCTATATTTTGTTCTTTAATCAAAGAAGTATATAGATCTTAGACTACAGTGAATTTCATGGCTTAAATCCGAAAAAGACTGAGGTTAGGGTTTGAATTTTGTTTGCAGTGAATCAAGAAAACTAAAGGAGACAAAGGTTACAATTATCAAGATTTGTGTTTCTTCATTAATTTCCAGCTGAATTGATCAAAATTTCACCCATGGCTAATCCGTGGTGGACGGGACAGGTGGGGTTGCAGGGGTTAGAACCGGGGTCTCTGACGAGAAAAAGTGAAAGAGAACTATTCATCAATGAAAGAAGTGGAGGAAGCAGCAGCAGAGGCGATGAAGAAGAAGAAGAAGAAGAGAAAGACACGGGAGACGAGCCTAAAGAGGGAGCTGTAGAGGTTGGTACTCGTAGACCTCGAGGCCGGCCGGCTGGATCTAAGAACAAGCCAAAACCACCAATATTTGTCACTCGAGATAACCCTAACACTCTGCGCAGCCACGTCATGGAGGTCTCTGGTGGCTCAGATGTGGTAGATAGCATAGCCCAATTCGCCAGAAGGCGTCAACGAGGCGTGTGTGTGTTGAGTGGAAGTGGATCAGTGGCCAATGTCACCATCAAACAGCCGGCTGAGCCTGGCGCCGCAGTGTCTCTCCCTGGCAGGTTTGAAATTCTATCCCTAACCGGGGCTTTCCTCCCCGGCCCAGTGCTGCAAGGAGCCACCGGGTTGAAGGTGTACTTAGCTGGTGGTCAAGGGCAGGTGGTAGGGGGGTGTGTTGTTGGGCCACTTATGGCAGCAGGGCCTGTTATGGTCATTGCCGGTACATTTACTAATGCAACTTATGAAAGATTGCCTCTTGAAGAAGAGGACAAGGCCGGGGCCTCGGTCGGAGGGACGGTGAATTCACCACCAGGAATCGGAACCAGTGGAGGCCAAACGGAACACGGGATTCCTGAGCCTTCTTCACTGTCAATGAATTACAATTTGATATCAAATTTATTGCCAAATGGTGTACAGTTGAATCAAGATGCATATGCTTGGGCACATCCTAGGCCACCTTACTGAGAGCAAGGTAAAATTAGGTAATTCAAGAATCATCACTTTCTGTATTGTATTATAAATCAAGAATTAGACTTGTAAATCAAGCTATTATATATGGGGAGTTACTCCATCTGTGTACATTAATTGAACTTCTTTTTTTTTTTGGCTTATTTCCTATTCCTCTTGTTTACAATAAAAATATGGTTTGATTTAACACTTTTTCTTGTCCTTTGAAATTAAATATGAGTTTTTAAATAACTTTGAATATTTTTATATATAGATATTTTAACCACAATTTTAATATAGAAACAGATATAATTGGCCCTTTGAGTTGATATGCCTCCTCTCCCCCCATAGAGATTAGTTTTTGCCTCATCTTGTGATTGATTAGTACAATAATGCTATGGACTTACATTTTTATCATCAATGAGAAACAAAAGAAGGTGAAAATATTGTCGATTATAAAAGAAACATGCATTTAATATTTTATTATCAATTTATTATGTAAGAGAGACTGTTTGAAAAGTTTTATACACATCCACACACACTTGTATGTGAATGAAAAACAATTTCAATAGATCATTGAAGGGAAAATGAGGTTCAGAATGCATAGGGCTTCGCTGGTGCTTTATAATGTTTTATTTTAGAACTATTTGGTGCTTTTTTAGGAAGAACTAAGAGAAATATTATTTGGCAGATGATGAGATTGTAGACGAAAAGAGGGTTGAATTGCTAATAAAGTGACATTGTGTTCCTTATGGATATCCAATGATGTTATATATAATGCAAAATTCACTTTGTGACATTGTGTTCCTTATGGATATCCAATAAAGTTGAAACGATATTACAGGTAATAAGGTAAAAAAAATCAATCCAGTTATACTTTTTATGAAAAATTAAGAGTATTAATTATTGGCAAAAACTTGTTCAGCATTCATTTCGTCATTCATTTAAGATACAATGATTGCATGTAAGCATTTCAAACTGATTCTTAAAAATACTTTCGAAGATAAAATTTCTAAAACTTAGATGTCGTGACAGCTGCTCTTTTTATTTTTTTATATTTTTTCAAATAAGAATAATTATGACCCTTTGCCTACGTGCCTGCCAGCATTTGAACTGTTGGTCGGGAGATACAACACATTAAAAGAATTGCCAAATTTGCTCGATGTAGAAAACAAATTTGTCCATTTTTTGGGGTCTCAAAGGACGTGAGAACAAATTGATAAAATTCGTCGTTGATATCCTCCTACTTCAAATCTTTTCTTCATTGATTTTTAGTTTTAGTAGTTTTGTAATTTGACTTCAAATTGAAAAATAGTTAATGTTATATTCAAATAAAATTGTCAAGGCTTGTTTCATTTTGCGAGACATGTTATTAAAGTCCTCAATTCTAGTACATGACTGGTTTCCTAAATTTGAATTCTTCCACAATGTGATTATAAATGTTTGAGTTCGAGTGTGATTTTGATTTTTGAGTTTTAAGGAAATAAAAAAATAAATAATATGTGTATATGTGTGTGTGTGTGTGTGTGTGTGTGTGTGTGTGTAGTTTTATTCAATGCAACTGGCGATTTAGTTGGACAAAAACCAACCCATAGCAATGGACTCTCAAATAATAATAAAAATATTTTACACTTATTTTAACCATGAAAAGTGACGTTTAAAAGTGATTCTGGAACCAGATATTTAGCCCCTGTTTGAGACCTATTTATTAGGGAAATTTTGTTTTGAAATATTGATTTTTTGAAGAATGTGTGGTTCAAAACAAGAATTTTTTTTTTAAATTTACGTGTTAAATTATTTTATGATTAAAGGAACGAGAATTGATAAACAAAAAATGATTAAAGTTGGACACATCATGAAGCCAAGGACCAAGTTGTCATGTTTGAAAATTGAAGGACTTATCAAGTAAATACTGAAGGACTTGGGCTCGACGGATAAAACTATTCGAGGACTAAAACACACAAAATGAAAGTTTAGTGACCGGTGAGATCGTACCAGCTAATTGAGTAGTGCGACCGCAATAACAAAATATGTAGATAGAAAGCCCAAACTCTACAAACTGTATGATCGCATCCAAAACTATGGTAAGATCGTGTGGAGATTCTCGAAATAAAAATTTAGTAATCCAGAGTCCTATTGTGACGCAAATGTCGAATCTTATCACGTTTGGGCACGGATTAAGAGTTAAATTAGCTTTATAAATACCATAATCGAGGAAGAAAAAAGCGGTAGATCAGAGGTAAACCTAAATTACATATCCAAATTCATTAAATTCTCAAGATTTATATCTAAATTTGAGATTTGAAGATTGAAAACGTAGAAAATCTAGATCATAGATTCATAAAGGAAAAACAATAGAGCTTTCAAGATCTTGGTTTAGAGAGAAGCTTCTTAGTGTAAGATCTGATTCTTTCCTATTTCAAGATTTCAAATTTCGATGATGAACTTTATTTTAGTTGTTTTATTTTATTAATATGAGTAACTGAATGATTAATTAGGACAAACAATGTAAGGTGTGATTCATTATTTCAAATTTCAAGATTTTATTAGTTTAGAGTGCATTTTATTTATTGTTTTCAAACTATTTTTAGTTTTTAATTTTGCAAAATACTGAAAATATGTTTTATCTGTTATTTTTGAAAATGCTTTCTAAAAAAATCATGTTAAATTTATAACATAAAACTCAAAGCACATTTTTGAAATGTTAGTGTTTTCATTGAAAATTTTGAAAACACTCAAAATATGGAAAGTTAGTATTTAAACATAAATTCTAAAAACATATTTAAATGAACACTATTAAAAATATTCTCAGTCCATATCATTAATTTTTATATTTTTTATATTTTGAACTCAATTTATTATTTATTTTTATTTTACTTTTGTAGCGAGAAAAAAATAATGTAAAATTCACCTACTTTAAAATGTATATTACTTAATAATCTATTAAACATAAAATTATTTTATTTTTATTGAATAATCAAATTTCATAAAATAAAATGTCATAAAATAATTTTTTTATTAAAATTTCGAACCAAATGTTTTTTTTTTTCTAGTTTTTCGTTTTGAGAAATAATTTTTCAAAATGATAAAACTAAGATGGTGTTTGGTGGGGATTAAAATTAGATTTTTAGTGAAAGGTGATAGAAGTTTTTGAAATGTATGGCTGAAAAAATGTTAATATTGATTGTTTGACTTTGATTTAGATTAAAATCAAATTTTAATCAGGCTCAAACATGGCCTAAATGCGTTTGTAGCAATCTTCAAATAGACCCTAAAAACAAAACACTGAAAATGAGCTCAAAACTCAAAACTGAAAACTAAAACATAAACCAAGCGGACCCTTAATTTTCATGTGTTGATTTTATTTGTGGTTTTAAAACATTGGATAAATTAGCCACTAATTCAATAATTTTTTGAATTTGTAACAATTCGAGAGGCAAGTTATATATTTAGATCATATACTAAAATTCGACAATTTAGATAAAAATGTAGAGATACGGTTTAATGGTTATTGCAATTGTTAGTAGGATTATTAGAACTTGAATGCATTTGATTTAAGGCTTATTGGATTCACATATAGATATGTTGAATTGAATTAGCTAAATATGATTAGTTTGAATTCGAGATAGGTAAATTGATTAATTAAGAAGAATTCGACCAAATATTACAATAATAATGAATTTTATATGTGAATTAAAGATGGTCACTATATAATACTTTAAGCCCAACCTTTAAACCCCTAATGTGAGTAATTGAGTACCTTTAGCTAAATATAATATAATTAAATTATTTAGGCAATTATATAAGCAATCTTCTTTATTTTTCGTCAATTAAGAAATTAGAAATAGTAAATTAAAAATTAAATAATAATCTTCGTGTGAATAATCATTCGGATTCAGAGGTCCACTATATTATTTATTATGATATCGTATATTTGAGAGAAAAATAAAAATAAAAATGCAATGATATTAGAAGCAGCGGTCGAAAAAGATTCATATTCTAGAGAGGATTGGAATAAAGCCTTTTCATTAACATATACAACGAACTTAGATGACTTATACAACGACCAAATAATAACACTTAAAAGGCTTTTCAAGGTATAGTAACATGGAGGACCCTCTTCACATGAATTCACAGGATGTGGATAATTAATTCCAAAGCTAAAGTCAGTGTGATGGGTCCTGTTACTTTCAAGAATTATAAGTTACCCTATTTAATAAATTTTGTTTCAAGTCGAATAATGATATCTAACATTAGTAGTGTTGAATATCAATTTAAGTGTCAACATATCATATATCGTATTAAATAGTCGAATAATGGTATCTTACATTAGTGGTATTGAATATCAATTTAAGTGTCAATATATCATATGTCGTATTAAATAGACTATAGTTCTTTGTATTCAATTGAACTTGTAATTTAATATCACTAATACTATCATCAAGACTAGTGTTAAACACTAACGAAGGTTAAATAACATTAATCTTTAAAGTCATTAATTAATGAAAACGAAGTGATTCTTACATTTGTTCTTATTTGCCCTTTCCAAGATTAAGCACAAATGCCGCCACTTGCAAATTAGCAACTCTACGCTAAGAAACCAACCAAAAGTGAATTACCTTGAAAGGGAATCCACTAAACTTATAATAATGAAAATACACCAACCATTAAAGCCCTACCTGCAATTATTATCTTGGAGGGAAATATAATATTATTTGCTTTCGAGGGTTGGTTTTGATTCGATTGTTTTCTAAAATGACTTATTTAGTGGGAGTACAGAATGGTTTCTGAGGATGACTAAGTAGACAGATGGATGACAGAGAATCACAAACTTTTATTGATCGTCAAATGTTAAAAGGGTGAGGGTGCTAAGACTTAATAATATTGATCTTTTAAGATAGACGCGAAGACTCAATATATTAATAAAATTTAAAAGGCTTTAATGCATAAGTCGATTAGTCTAAAGTTAAAACAAATAATTTTAATTTGTCCAAAGTTTAAACGAACAATTGAATTACATGATTAGTATTCTCATAAAAGTCACTATCTCGCAAGCGCCTTATATATATGAAAAGGCTAACTAAGATTTACTAATTTTTTACCACTCTTTTTAATACTACGCTCTTCCCCCAATGATAGACTTGTTTTCATTTTCACACAAATTAAGATAATATAATTATTATAGTTAAAAAATATAAATGTTTATTATATTTTTCTAATATAATCATTTATCAAATAATAGTTGTATTCTATATTTGGCCCCATTTTTCAAAAAACTCATTTTTTTTTTCAAAACTCATTTTCTATCACACGTTCTCACAAAATAATTTTATACATAAATTGAAAATTTTTCCTTCTTTTTTAAATATACATTCTCCAAAAAATCATAATTTCAAAATACATTTTCTTATCAAAAAAGGACTCAAATAGGGCTAACAAATTAAGAGATCAATTATACTTTAACAATGAAAGTGGCCTGTAATTTGAGACAAACGATAAAAGAAGTAAACATATCTTTATGGGACACATAGAACAATATGTTAACGTTTTAAGATTAAATTATAAGACTCCATAAATAGCCCTTTTAACTATGTATAGGAAATACAGACCTTTTTTTGGTGGCCTTTAACTTAAAAAACTATGTTTTAAATAGTATTTTTTTGGAGAATGTGTAATTAAAAAGTAGAAAAAAGTATTGGGTTTACGTGTAGAATATTTTATTATGTGAATGTATGCTTGAAAAATGAATATGAAAAATAAATTAAAGTAAATTCCATAAAAAAAAAAGGCATAATCTCAAATAATTCGATGTTGTCATTAATCTCATAAGGACTAGTTCTATAAAACATAAAATTAAAACCACCCTAACAAGATTTTTCTTGGGGTTATTAGCACAAAACGTCCATACGTTTAAAGTTCATTGTACAAAACATTTCCATATTCAATTTTTTATTTTATTTATTTATTGCATTTTCATCCATACTTACACATTTCATTGCAAAAACCATCATTTTCCATCCAATTTCTAAATAAGAAGTTGTGAAATAACGAATATATCATTCTATAAAAAATAAAAATAAATAAAAAACTAATTGCAATTATACTCCCAATTTTTTTTAAAAAAATTGAAAACGAGTCCTAAGTAAATTATTAAGAAATTAGAAATAAAAAACAATTATCTTTTCTTTCTCCCTTCTCCTCTTCCTCTTCCTCTTCCTCCACGGGAAACGAACTGATTTATTCAATTACAAATATTACAAATCTTAATACACATAAAAACCAAGTATTTGCACAAACAGAGGCATGGGAAATAGCTCGAAAATCGATTTTCGATAACCCGAAAAATTTAGTTTTTTACGGATTGTCAAAATGGAAGGATTGCAAGGGGAAACAAAGCGATCAGAGTGAGTAGGATATACAAAGTGAGAAGAGGACCAGATCTAATTGATGTAACTGAAGGAATGGCCCAAGGTTTCATCAAACAGTTCAGTAGCTGAGAAAATGACACCCTCTTCACCTCGGTTAAAACTTGTCAACGAGTTGAAACACGAGAAAGCTTGCAAAAACCCTACCCTGATCACATCCGCAGGTATATTTCCCACCTTTTACCCTAAAACAAAAAAGAAACGAAGAAAAATAAAATAAAATTTTGGGTAATTGGCTCAAAACGTCCCTACCTTTGGTGATTTTTGTGGAAAACGTCTCTAACTTTGATTTCTTGGCGCATGACGTCCCTACCTTTATCTTTTCTTGTGCAAAACGTCCTTCCGTCCACAAACCGTTAGAATGCACCGTTAAATAAAAAAAATTGGATTTTTATTTTCCACAGATAAGTGTAAAACCGTCCAACCACCATAACTTCCTCGTGCTTCACTTCTATCCCGCCTTCTTTTTCTTCAAATGCTATGCATAACTTAAAAGTATAAGTAATATGAAAATTAATTTGGATGGTGTATTAAAAAATAACGAAAAATGACGGAAATCACTATATTTCTAGTTGAACTTCATCATGACTGACGTAAATCTAAAAAAAAAAGTAAAATTGGAATGGTATATGAAGAGATTGACTGTGGTCGATAAAATTAAGATGTTCATCCTCATTTTGTGCTTACGAAGGGTGTAAATAAGGGATACAGTGAAAAGAACAATTAAAATGTGCTTCTGTGAATGGAGGTTTCGAATAAGAATGCAGAAGATGATGAACATGAACGGGTCTTCTTCCCAATTTAGCATGAAATTGTCTTTGCAAGAAACATCCCTACCTTTACTTTATCTTTGCGAGAAACATCCCTACATTTACATTGTATTGGTGCAAAACATCCCTACCTTTACATTGTCTTTGCGTAAAACATCCCTACCTTTGTTAAAAATTGTGCAAAACGCCCCTGCTAGATACAACCCACAACCCTCTTTATATGACCTACAACTCACTGTCCATAACACCTATTTCGAACACAGCAAAACCAATAATCAACAACCAAGCTCAATAACCAAACCTAGAAATTAAAGTACTCAACAATCAAACTCAATAACCTAAACTCAGCAACAAAATAGCGAGGAGCATATAATATTGTAGTCAATGAAGCAAAAACCAGTACACTTTCTGTCCAGTTCACAAACATCAACAAAATATATACAATTCAGCATATCCTACAGCAATTACTATTGTAGTGAATGAACCTTAACCATATACAATTCATGTGCAGTGATTCAATGAACAAAAAAAAAAAAAAAAAATTTACAAAAGCTAAAACTTGTAGCATAATCATATTAATTCTGTGCTGGTGGTGGTGCCCCTTTGCAGCCCCAACTATTGTGTCCTCGTTCACCACATTTCTTGCATGTGATTATCAGTCCTGCTCTTTTCCTTGGAGCTGATATGGCTGTAGCTGACTGACTCTGACTTGAAGAAGTCTTTCTAGACCTCTTTGACTGACTTGATGCTACTTCATTTGGCTCTTTTCTTCTATTTTTTTTGGCCTCCCAGCCCTTTTTGTGTACACTAGTGGATCGAGAGGATTGAGACCTGGGTTAGGCCATGAGTCCGGGCCAGTGATTGGAGAGATGGATGGAATATAAGTCATGAGGTATGCCTCTTTCTTGTAGATGCCATCTACATTCTCCATTACATTAAGGCCCCTCGATGCAATGACATGGCAATAAGGAATTCCTGACAATTGCCAAGCACGACATGTGCATGTTCTTGCCCTTAGGTCCACAGCATTTAGTACGATGTCTGCATTGTGTCGAACTTGAAACCTTTCATTTCCTGCATATTCAGCCCACTCCACCCTTGCAAGTCCACTGATCTTGTCTAGAATTTTCCGAATTCTAGGGCCTATTGATGCTATCCACCGATCAGAGGACTCTCTACGGGCAACAATCCTTTTCATCAAATAAATTCGAATCTCCTCTAACATTGTAAAAAATGGGCTTCTCTCTTGCACTGACAATTGTACTACTAAATGATTCACATAAGTTGTTTAGAAGCATGTCACATTTATTTCCATCTCTGAAATGAGATTTACTCCAATGAGATGCCGGTTTTGATTCAAGCCATTTGTATGCAGCCTGGTCCAATTCCAACATTCGCTGCATGTGTTGACAATTCTTCAAAGACAATCCCTTGTGTGAAGCATTGAAATTGTTGTATAAATGTCTAACACATGTTCCGTTATCCGCATTCTCAAACAAGGTCTCAATTGCATTAACTAATCCCTTTTGTTTATTAGAAATAAATGTCCAGTGCTCACTGACGTGCATGTGCAAATCATCCTTCAACAACCCCAGAAACCATCTCCAGTTATCCCCATTCTCAACCTCTACAATTGCATACGTCACTGGATACATACCATTATTAGCGTCCACACCAACTGTAGATAACAACTGTCCACCGTGCTCTGTCTTCAGAAAGCAACCATCTATCCCTATTAACCTTCTATATCCCCTAAGAAAACCTTCATTCAAGCTCCTAGGCAAATGTACAGTCGTTTGAATTCACCTGCATACCCCTCAACCAAAGCAGTTGTTCCGATGTTTGTCCTCTTCAACTCCTCGCAATAATCCCATAATATATTATAGTGCTTAAACACACTACCTTGAATCTTATCAAGTGCCATCTCCTTGGTTCTGTATACTTGCCAAGCTGATATGTCACCCAAACCATCCCTTTTCACCCTCTCCATGAATGTACTAACTGACCTTTTTGGTTCAGACCTCCAATCAGATAAATACCATTTAGCCAGATAGGTAGAGCTCACTTTGAAGTTTCTATACACCATCGAGCATGTATGCTCTTTGACTAAAGTTTTAATCACGAAGCTTGTCTTTTTATGCTCCTTCGTAGCATATAACAACCATGGGCAATCCCCCTTACATATGGCTCTCAGTCTGGTGACGTCATCCTTCTTATATTTGATCTCTCGGTTTCTACGAACCAAATGTTCAGTGATTGCAGCCTTCAAGATGGCCTTGAACTCAAATACCAAGCCTGCATGGTATAACAAAATTATTAGGACCTTCGTATCAATAAAAGTGAGAATAAGTAGTAAAGAAAATCTTCAACTAACCTGTTCTAAACACTGGATCTTCCATATCTGTACTAACGTTGAATGCATCACTAAAATCCCCGCTTGTACCTTCATCCTCTTCACTCTGAATGCTTTTTAAATCAGTGGACTCTCCATATTCGGTATCAGAATCCCTAACCTGCTGTGCATCAGCTGTACCAAATTCGAAATCAAAATTAACATGTTGACTCCTTGGTTCACCAGTAGACGTATCCTCATACTCCATCTCGTAATCAGATTCCACCAACCCTTCAACTTCCTCTCACCCACTTTGTTCTTCAGTGACATCTTCAATCACAACTTCATCCACATTTGCACCTTCGTCGTATTGGTATTCTAAGCTTTCCTGGTACTGTGACCACAATTTTTCAGCATTGTCCTCAAAATATTTGTCTACCCAAGCAACTTTATCCTCCGTTCCTTGGTTCTCTTCGACAATTGGTACATAAAAATCTTCAAATGTTTGGTTGTCATCAACTTTATGTGCATGAACGGCAGTGCATACGATTGCCTTGGGGCTACGACATATATTTGTAACAAGCCTTGGCCCTCCTTGTCCTTAAGAATGCACAAAATATCCCTTTCGCTCGCCAATCTCGTCAATCCATTTCCTAAACTCATCATTTGCTTCTTATAATAGAACTCCAACACCATGTCATTGCCAACCCCACGTAAGAATTTCATCAAATTATCTTTCGTGTACCATGCAGCTTGGAAATAATCGATGAGAAGCACAAATGCCCCTTCATACACCAAATTGTTTGGCTTTGCATAAAAATTGCCGCCATGATGAAATTCAACAGTGAAGTATGGAGAATTACAACCTGCATGCAAACAGTTGGAAATTCAAAAATAAAAATCCAGCAAGAATTTGACACAGATACACATAAGTCATGAACATTTTTCATAAACAACCGAAAACCCCAAATTTCACACACAACTCATAAACTAAATCAACTTAAAAAAAGTTCACTTTAAAAACACACAACTCTCACATGGTTTTCACAACTCTCACACGTTAATAAATTCACAAATGTGGTTACTGCACATCGCCATTAAGGTAGCCCACACTGAAATTGGGTGAATGCACATCATTTTTTGGATTAAATGCATGTAGAAATTTGGTATATTGAAGAACATACCGTAAATTGGTGGATCATCTCCGAGGTCCCTCAAAATCGGAGGAAGCATGTTCAGTGCAAGATTTCTGCGTCGAGTATATACCTGCATAACGGTGATAAATCACTAGAAAACTAAATGAAAACATTCAATCAAGCCAAAAATCGAAATATTTTTCAGAAATCATAAAAACCCATTTCCAGATTTTTCTTACAGTCGCTCGCGTCTCACTGTAGGCTTCAACAAATCATGGACGGTGAACGATGAGTCGGGGAATGGAGAGGGAAAGGGGGTGAACGAAATATGAAGAGACGGGTTAGGCGTGAGATGGAGAAACCAGGTCCGTCTCCCTTCCAAGTACTTGGGTTTTGCGTAATTAAGCCTTGAGGATGGCACTGTGAAGTTATGGTGGTTGGACAGTTTTACCCTTATATGTGAAAAATAAAAATTCAATTTTTTTTATTTAACGGTGCATTCTAACGATTTATGGACAGAATGACGTTTTGCGCAAGAAAAGGTAAAGGTAAGGACGTTTTCCACAAAAATCACCAAAGGTAGGGACGTGTTGCGTAAATTACCCTAAAAATTTTTATATAAGTATACAGAATGTGTACTTGGGAGAGAAATGAAAAGGGTCAATTTTGCAACTGCTAAGATTTGTAGAGAGAAAAAATTTCTATGCAAAAGAAAGGGGTGGGGATAAAGTGGAGTTTTGGAGTAAGTGGAGGTGGAGTTTTTAAAATTGCGATTTGTGATTAGTGTATTTCATTCATCATAAATCCTACTTAATCTTGATATTTTATTTGATTATTAGAGTTTTTAGGACGTTTTAATATGTGCTTTAATGCAGTTTTATATATTAGGTGAATTGGTGAGAATGGTGGAAAACTTGGAGAAAAGAGTGATGTTGGCAAGAATTAAGGAGAAGTTAATGTTGATTTGGTGAAACGGATGATTGGAGGCTAAATTGAAAGAAAAAAGTGAATAACGATGAAAAATTGTGAAATTAAAAGTATGAGGACTCAATTGTAACTTTTCAATAGTTGATTCGGACCACAAAATAACAATTGAAAATTTCTAGGAGTCAATCTGATACACTTAAAAGTAAAAAATGAGTGAAATATGATCAAGATATTTTAACAAATCAATTTTCAACCACACAAGTATGAACCAATTTTTTTATTCGGAGATTGAGACCCATTTTTGACATAGTAAAAGTTCGAATTGAAAAAAAAATTCTAGTAGAGTTGTACCCTTTGAGCTATATTTCCAACGCACTTAAAATTGTCTCAATTCGATATCAGGAGAGAAAGTTTTGATAAAAATATTGAAAGATGTGTAGAGTTGGAATAACATAGATGGCGCCTAAGTGCCCACTCTCGGGAAAAATGACAGATTCGCGGCGCCAAGGCACCCACACCACGTACAAATGGGGTTTTTCAATTTTAATACATCTTTTAAAAGCTCAATTTCAATCCAACTCGTTTAAGGACTTCAAGAAGACATAAATACCAATCTAGAAACCACTTTTCAAGCACAATTCAATGGGGGCAAGAAGCAAGAAATCAAGCAAGGAGGTAAAAAGAACATCAAAGAGGAGATTTATTAAAGCTTCAAAAGAGTTTTTATTCTCTTCCTCTTTATGTTATTAATTATGATGTTTAGATTTATTTCTTTCCTCATGAACTAAACTTCTAATTTAGGGTTCGATGTTACCAAAACTTAAAACTATGGTTTGATTTTAGTATAGTTATTGCTATGATATTTTCTAATTATGTTTATTTGTGTTGTTTATTCTTAATGATTTCAATTACCTCAATAATTTAATGATTTGATACTTTAAATTTCGAAATTTGAATGAAAGAACTTGATAATTTCTAGATTTTAATTCGGAATAGAGATATTGAAATTGAAATATAGGAATTGTTTTTTACTTGGTACTAGAGAGAGTTGGTAGAATCAAATTAAGGTTCTTACTTATAAACTTGAGAAATTGATTAGAATTAATTATATAATAGAGAAACATAGTTGATAGTTAGGTGAATTATTGACCCTAACCTTTTTTTTTATATATTGATTTTTTTTTAAAACTTGCATTCATTCGTTGAATTCGTCACAACATTCACATTTAATAGTTCAAAACCATTGATTTCATAATTCGATTGTTTAAATAAAATAAATGCCACATACTTGTAGTAATTAATATAAATTGGCTCAGAATTCCTAATCAAATTCTTCCCCCTTCAAGGCAGCTTAATTGCGGAGTGAGATTAGCAAGTTTAGACAAACAGGCTTTAAATCATTCTGTATGGCTTTCGAGAGATTCAAAGATCTATTTAGAAGATTCCATCGGCATGGTTATCAGAATTGGATGTAAATGAAAATCTTCTAAGAGTTAAATGGTCAGACAAGGACAATAGTAGATGCTGCAGCAGGAGTACTTTGATGTCTAAGACTGTAAATCTACCTATTCACAGTTGGAAGAAATAGCCACCAACAACTATCAATGGCCAAGTGAGTGTTCAAATGCAAAGAAAGTTACTGGTCTTTATGAGGTGGATCCCATTACAGCTTTAGCAGCTCAGATGGCATCACTCACAACCCAAATAGCTACATTAACGTTATAGGTGACTCAATCGAAGGCAATATCTAATATGGTTTCTTCTTCATCACAATAAAAGTCTAAGATGGAAAGTGAAAAAATCCAGTATTTAAACTGTAGAAATTTCAGCTAAAGAGGAAACTACTAAGCAAACCACTACCATCTAAGGCTACAAAATCATAAGAACCTCTCTTATGGTAACAATGTAAGTGTGCTGTAACCTCATCTTGAGTTCAATAATCAGGCTTCTCAAGGAAAACCATCATTGGAGGATAATTTGGAAACTTATATTTCAGATACTAGGGTAAGGTTCAACAAGGGTGTCAGGACCTGACAACATCGAAACTCATATGACCAATATGGGAGTGACAATGAAAAATCAAGAGGTATAGATTGGTCAGCTAGCAACTGCAATAAATTCCCAAAGTGACACAGAGGCAAACCTAAGGGAGAATTGCAACGTTATCACATTAAGAAGTGGTTATAGAGATTGGAGAGAGCAAGCCTACAGAGGGTTTGGTTCCTACACCTGCTCCGGATCATGTTGAAGAGCAGAAGGTCGAGGCAAAGGTAACAAAGAAGGCTCCTAAGCGTAACTCAATCTCATTCCCAGATTATCCACCAATCTTGAAGCCACCACTACCATATCCATAGAGGTTCTTGAAGAAGAAGTTAGATGAGTAGTTTGAAAATTTTCTAGAAGTCTTAGAGAAAATCCACATTAACATTCCTTTTGCAGATGTCTTGGCACAAATGTCAAATTATGCCAAGTTCTTAAAGGAAGTGATGTCAAAGAAAATGAAGCTGGAAGAGTTTGAGCTAGTGAAATTAATAGAAGAATGTAGCACTATTCTTCACAAGAAACTCCCTAAGAAACTCAAAGATCAGATTAGCTTCATTATTCCTTGTACAATTGGCATTTCTACTTTTGATAAGGCATTGTGTGCCACTATGTGTATCGAAAGAGTTGGGCCTTGGAGAAGTGAAACAAACTACCATTACTTTGAAACAAACTGATAGATCCATCACATACCCTAGAGGTATCGTTGAAGATGTATCGATAAAAGTAGACAAGTTCATCTTTTCGGTGGACTTCATTGTTTTGGACATGGAAGAAGATCAAGAATTACCATTAATTTTTGGTCGGCCTTTCTTGGCAACCGAAAGAGCTTTAATTGATGTCCGAGGAAAATTGACTCTGTAGATGAATGAAGAACAAGTCATGTTCAACATCTATCTAGCAAAGAAATCTCCAGAAAAAGCAAAAGAATCTCCATATGGTCTAATCAATTAATGTAGTGGTGGGTGAAAATTACAAAAGAAAATTGTTCTATGATCCTCTAGAGCAATATATTGCAACCAGTTATTCAAAAAGCGATACATCTTACTACTGAAAATTACATAGGGAGCAAGGAAGTGGTTGACTTTCTCTTAGCTCATGAAACTTACCCACAAGAAGGAAAGAACAACTACATAGAAGAACCTTTGAAACCTCCCAACATTGTTAAATTAAAAGAGGTTTTGAAGGCTATATCGGAGCTGAAGCTGCCTCCTAGTCCTCTTGGCCATGCTATTCTGAAGAAAAATTCAAAGCCAAGGAAAAAGTTTGGAAATGTGAAGAGGGGCCATTTGAAGTTCCAACTCAAGACATTCTGGCAACATCAATCTTATGACATTAAAGAAGTGATTTTTGGGATGCAACACAAACTTTCTATCATTTATCTTTAGATATTTGTTATATTTTAATTTTTAGTTTATTAATGAGTTTGTTTGTCTCGTAGGTTCTCAAGTTTGAGAGAGAAGCTAGATCAAAATTCAACATCCATCAATCCACCATCTATCATCATGACGCCAATAGTAATGAAGACAACCAATATTTTCACTCAGGGAAGTCCTCCTCATTTTCCTTTAATTTCACATTAGGGATAATGTTTAGTTTAAATTTGGGGTGTTGGGAATATTATTATCTTAGTGCTTAATTGTTATTTTTTTTAATTTTTTTTGTGTAATTGTTAAAAATAAATAAATTATTTTGCATGTTTGTGTGAGTTAGATAATCTTGCTGGCATTAATGTATAAACATGTGTTTGTTTATGAATTGTAATGGAGTTACGTGTTTTAGTTAAAAAAAAAAATTTACTTGTACATGTGAAACATACTTATGTACGTGAATTGATTGTAATGTTGTACATGAATATGTTGATTAACATGATTTAGGTTGAAATAGAGAACTTAAATTGCTTAATCCCAAAACGTATTATTCACTACATCCTTAACCTTATATAGTATAATTTGGGGTGTTCGAGCCGGTAAAAGAGATGTTTTAGGCTTGTGGTAATTCCACGCTTGTTAAAAAAATATTGGTATGGAATGTCTTTAACTTTCAAGTATGAACTAGGTGATGACTGTATGCTAGGACTCTAACCCTTTTTAATTTTTGCTTTTGTTTTAAAGAAAAGGAAAATTGCATTTTTTTTAACTCTATGCTTCACCCCTGCACTTTTTTTACTTGAGTTAATAAGTTCTTAGGGATATCTTGAAACCCAGTACCCTTTATCCATTAAAACTGGGGAATTATCGACTATAAGCTTATTGCATGGGTCAAGAAGAAAAAAAAATGGTGAGGTTGATTTTGAGCTAAAAATATCAAAATAAGCAAGGAATTGTGCAATTATGAAATAATTATGGGGACTTAGATAACTAGTGGAATTGAATCACTTGGCATAAGTTTGATTGTAGAAGCACTCATAAATTAGGAGAATCACCACATGCATAAATTGTTGATATTGCCGAGTAGACTAAACCAAGTTTGAGTGATGTATGAATTTGGAATTGGAAATCAACCTTAGAGTTCATCATTGGGAAGAGAATAAAAGAAAACAAGTTTGGGGACGTAGGAATCCCACAAGAGAAGAAAAATATATTTGACTTTTAAGGTTGGGAACTAAACCAACTTGTGAATGTACAATATTGCACTTCATTCTTCACACACATATCCGTTTTGCATTGGATAATTAAGAATTTGGCTTTTACATTATAACTTTTAAACAGTTTATAAGCTTGTTATGATATTTTCAATTTTGAGCCATAAAGGCAAGATATCTAACTAAACTTGTTCTATGTAAGTATGTTTGTTTGTTTAGTTTGTTTGTGTAATCATTAATTCGGTTCTTTTTCTTTATATTTGCTTGAGGACTAGCAAATTGTTTGATTATTGTGTTTCACTCATCACAATAATGCTATTTAATCTTGATATTTCATTTGATTTTTAAAGTTTGAGGATGTTTTAATGTTGTTTTATAGGTTAGGTGAATTTGTGAATGATGTAAAAATTGGAGAAAAGAGTGATATGGCATGAATCAAGGAGAAGTTAATGCGTATTTGGTGAAACTCGATAATTGGAGGCTAAATTGAAAGAAAGAAGTAAATAACGATTAAAAATGGTGAAATCTAAAGTTCGAGGACTCAATTACAACTTTTCAATAGTTGATTCGGACTACAAAATAACAATTGAAAATTTCTAGGATTCAATTGAATGCAATTAAAAGTAAAAATGAGTGAAATATGATCAAAATATTTACACAAATAAATTTTTAACCGCACAAGCATGAACTAGATTTTTAGTTGGAGATTGAGACCCGTTTTTGATATAATAAATGTTCGAATTGGAAAAAAAAAAGAAGCTATTTTTATTAAAGTTTTAGTCTTTTGAGTTATCTTTTCAAGCATTTTTTAATCACTTTAATTGGATATTGAAAGAGAAAGTTGTGATAAAAATACTGAAGGATGTGCAGAGTTGGAGTAGTAAAGGTGGCGCCTAAGTGGCCACTCTCGGGAAAAATGATAGATTCCGCGTACAGTTATGGTTTTTCAAGTTTAATTCATCCTTTCAAAGTCCATTTTCAATCCAACTCATCCAAGGACTTCAAAAGGGCATAAATACCAATTTAGATGCCACTTTTCAAGTACAATTTAACAGGGTAAGAAATAAGAAATCAAGCAATGAGGCAAGAAGAACATCAAAGAGGAGATTGATTAAAGCTTCGAAAGAGTTTTTATTTCTTTTCCTCTACGTTATTAATTATGATGTTTAGATTTCTTTCTTTTGTCATAAACTAAATTTCTAATCTAGAGTTTGATGTAACCAAAACTTGATATTATAGTTTGATTTTACTATAGTTATTTCTAAAAGATTTTTCTAGCTATGTTTATTTGGATAGTTTATTCTTAATGCTTTCAATTACTTGATCAATAATCTAATGATTTGATACTTTAAATTTCGGTACTCAAGATAGGAAAAATTAAGCGCGATCTCAAAATAACACGACCTAGATTTTATAGGTTTTGAGAGAATGTATAAAATCTTTAAAGCATGTTCCACATAAGAATCATGAACTTGATAATTTCTAAATTTTAATTCAAAATAGAGGTATTAGAATTGAATTACAGGAATAGTTTTTACTCGACGCTCGCGAGAGGGAGTAGAATTAAATTAGGGTTCTTCTTTATAAACTTGGGAAAATCGATTAGAAATAATAATATACTTGAGAAACATAGCTGATAATTAGGTGAAATCGTGACCCTAAGTTTTCTAATATTGATTTATTTCTTAAATCTTATATTCATTTGTTGAATTCCTCACAACATTCACATTTAATAGTTCAAAATCATTGATTTCATAATTCAATTGTCTAGATAAAATAGAGGCTACATAATTATAGCAATTAGTATAAATTGAATTTCAGTCCCTTTGGATTCGACATCCGTACTTAATCTTAATATTACAAAACTTTACACCATACACTTGCGGTATATTTACGTTATTGAAAACACGTAACATTGGTTTGATGAAGTAAAAAGAGAAAGCAAAGAGAAGACTTATGTTTTCTCTTTCACAAAGAGAAGACTTTTTTACAGATCTCTCTCTCTCTCTCTCTCTCTCTCTCTCTCACACACACACACACACACACATTCGCAACAACAGTTTACTCCCATCTCTCATCTTCAGCAAGCTATGGCTGAGTATGAAGCCAAAAAGATGTTCAAGGTGTAATCTGCATTTCTATCTATTTTTTCATTAAGGTTATTAGCACAATTGGAGAAGGAGGAGGAAGGAGAAATAAAGAGATTTTTTTTTTCTAATTTTTTAATAATTTATTTAGGACTTGTTTGTACTTTTTAAAAGAATTTGGGAGTATGATTGGAATTATTACTTTATTTTTCTTTTCTTTTCCTTTTGTTTAATTTAAATAGAATTGGTATATTCGTTATTTTATATCTTTTATTGAGAAATTGGATGGAAATGATGATTTCTGTAATGAAAGGTGTATATAGGGGTGAAAATGCCAAAGAAAAAAAAAGGAGTTTCGCATGATAAATTTCAAACGTATTGAGGTTTTGTTCTAATCTCTTTTTCTTGTCATGGAGTCATTCAGTTTAATCCATTGAACCTATAACTTGGCATAACTGTTTAATTTCAAAAGCAATCAGTCCATGTAATTTACTGAGGGCAAATGACATTAGGGGTTGTGGAAAGTTCAAAAATAAAACCTCCATAGAAAAACAATAACGATAATATTTAATTTACACATATTGCATGTCTATCAAGTTGTATGTATTGCCATTTAAGATGATTATTCACTAAAATTCTACAAGTGTATAAAGGGGTGGACACATACATTTTAGGCTAGGGGGACACAATCAAACCATGTACAATCGAATACTTTGTTCTTGATTTTTGAATGATTCATAGTTGACTTGAGACAATGTAGATTTACATTTAAAAGAACATTTCTTCATTAATATTTTGCTAATCATTTTCATCCATTTAATTTCGAATAGTCATTTTATTAATATTTTATTCATTACAAGAAAATGTATATTTACGTTTAAAAATCATATAATATATTTGATACAAATAATCAATTCAAGTAATCGAAAGGAAAAAATATATAACAATATTCAATATTAGTAATCAATCAAATAAACACAATTCGTTAAATATAAGTCAAATTGGATATAATGAGTTCATATACATTCTATATACATAGTTTGATAGGAGAAAATGCAAATTTAGGTTCTAATTACTTGAAAATTTGATTGGAAAGTGAAGATTTATAATAAATGTGATAATTTGGAGAAAATATAAACAAATTTTAAAAAATTAGAAGAATTAAGATTTTGTTAAAGGCGTGAGGAAAAGAATAAAAGAAAACAAGAGAAAAGAGAAAAATTCAAATTTATTGTGCTTTTGCCCCTATTTGGTGGAAATTAAAATCAAACTTTTATTAATTTTTTGATAAAAGTTAAACAGTCATGGATTCTATGAAATATATTATTAAAATTAATTGTTAACTTTAATTTAAATTAAAAGTTATATTTCAATCGATACCAAACTTGACTTTATAAAATAAAATAAAATAAAGTACAGGACTCTCCTGGGTCAGCCCCTGAGTGTGTAATCAAGTAATAGAGTACATAATAAAGTCTCGTTCCACCATGAACTATGTATTTAATCTAATAACTTTAATTGAATAGTCAATTTATAAATTGTTTATTTTTCTAATTAATTATCTAAACTAATCTAACGAGCAACTAAGAAGCATTTGTAAGCCGATTAAATGTATGTACTAAGACTTTGATTCCCTCTTTATTGATCCATTTTAACACAATTCAAGGCCATGAAAATGCTTTTGTATTTTTGTTGAACAATGTTTTTATTTTGTTCAATAGTCCCACTCGTGTAAAACTAAGCCTAGTATCACATATGATATTTTCATATCTCTATGAAGATGTGATCATAAAATGATGTATTAAAATAAAATAAAAAAACTTATTTAAATCATGCAAGGCATAGAAGTATATCTCTAGGAGAAAAATGACGTGCACATTTTTGTTTGAAAAGTGATATTTTTTTTGTTTTGAAGTTGAGCCCATTGTGAAACTTAAAAATTATATTTTCTCCGTACACAATAGAGAATTATTCTTTCGGAGTATTTTAAACTTGAAAAATATGTAAAAAGTTCTTATAAATTTTCAAATCATGTGTTATTTTATTTATTTATTAGTCTAGAATAATTATCATACTTATTACACCTATCATAAGATTTAAAACTTGATCTCCACGCTTTACGCATTTTTGAACTTTGCTAAACCTCCTTAAACGTATTAATTCTATTGTATAAAAACTTATATTTGTCAATTTGAATTTCAGTAAGGGAAAAAATCATAACTCAGATGTATTGTTTACACCAATTCACAAGTCAGATTTATAGTTTGAAAATTCAAAATTCAGGTATATATTTAATTAATTAAAAATATTTCTTAATTAAATACAATAAAATTAGATTTATACAATTAATGATCACATATACATAATTATAGGTCACATATTATCAAATTAATTGATCACGAATTATTTAATGGTCACAGATCAAAAAATTAAAGGTCACTGTTTATTCATCGATCACAAATTTCCAAATTAGTTGGTCATGGATTATTTAATGGTCACAGACAAAAAATTTATAAGTCACGATTTATTCTTCGGTCACAGGTTTCCAAATTAAATGGTCACATATTCTTCCACAGTCACGGATAACCAAATAGTTGGTCACAAATTAACCAAATAATTGCCACCTCCACCACACTGCCACCGCTACCACAAAACAGCTACTACATAAACACCATCACCACCACCAACACAAAATAGCCACCACACAAACACCACCACCACCACCAACATAAAACAGCCACCACACAAACACCATCACCACCACCACACAGAAAACCGTCCAAACCCACCCCAAACGTTAGATCCACCACCAACACTACGACCACCCTCACCCCGCCACCACACCACCTCCACAACGTACCACCACACCCACAAACACCACCACCACCGCACCAACAATAACAAATAAAAATTATCGCTGCTACAGCCCCTCAAAACCACCACACCACTGTTGCATCCCGCACCACCACCCCTACAAACACAACTATCACACCAACAAATAAAAATCATTCTAAAATACCAAATATGTCAACTAACCAAGGAGGAAGAAGAAACCACCCCCAAAACCATGGCTAGCGTCGTTGCAACGGCGATTTGAGCTCCGGTGCGGATCGGTGTAGATCGCAACTGTTGCGCCTCCCCATATTTATTCCGTGGTGGAGACAACACGGCGTGGCGTCCTTGATGTCACGCCATTCACAGAGAGAGGGAGGGAAAGGACAGAGGACAGGGGAGAGAGTAGAGTGATAAATTAGGGTTATCAATTAGGGTTTTAATATAATACCTAATTTTTGAATAAATAAACTTTAGACTTGATTTTTAAAAAGTAATCTTTAAACACCTGATTTTTTATAATTGCGTGTTGATGCGAAACTCACTTCTCGCTGCAAGGACGTAAGCGAATTCGAATGGGGGAAAATGTTACGCAGTGAGATTGCTTATCTCCACATTCGGCACGGCAAGCACGCTAACAGCTATGCATGAGTCCTATTTTACCAAAGAGTGCACTACTGATATGATCAGATACAGGTATTCTCCCTAACATCCTATTTATAGCGTGCGTGTGTGCCAATTGTTCGAGCTTACTGACCTAAGAATGAGGGGAAGGTGGCCTTGAGGCGTAGTACCTCGAGAGCCAAACCTGCGATCTCAAATCCCCCTTCGAGATGCAAGCCCAATAATAAATCTGGGTTTGTCACGTAGCCCATCTTCAAGATTAGGATTTGGATCAACTCTTTGGAAATTGAATCAAAGTGGGCCTTGATACCTTCTAAAATTAGCCCAACAAATATAAAAGAAGGCCTTTATTAATAAACCCTATTGTCTCCAACCAACTTACAAGTTCTAGTTAATTTCATTGTCAAATTTTGAAGAATTATTTACATAAATTATTCTTTAAGCACTTTGATCAATAATATTTTTAATACATTATATTGAACATAAATAAATAAAATGATTGACAGAGTCACAGAGGGTTAGACTTTCGGAAAAATTCACATATAACCAAAGAAAAAATAGTAATTCATGGAACAGTACATGATGATTTATATTCTATAAATAATACATATTATACAAAAATAAATCAAGAGTACTTTCTGCCATAATCTCTCTGATTTTTGTAGCTGTTAACATGCCCACAAATAATGACATACCAAATTGCTAAGTATTTTACCAAAATAAATTTGCTAAATTTATTGATATTCCACGCTAATCTATTTTAAGTAATTGATTATAAATAAAACAACCAAACGGTAAACAATCCAGAGTTATTTTTCTGAATCTCAAGACGAAATTATTCATATTTTATTTTGTTTCGAAACTTTGAGCAATAATATTAACAAGTTTTTTTTTTCGCTATTCATGTTAGTAATTTTCAAATTTTAAATTTGACAATTTGACCAAGTGTACATGAAATTGGTGAAAAATCCCATGACACTCATATAGCATGTATGTGACACATTGTT
>CAIGRN010027990.1:0-21950 GCA_903798345.1 Fraxinus anomala
AAGACTTGGTATGCTCTATTCCTTGTGAAGCGTTGCATTTCTTGCATTAAAAAAATGAAAATCATAAGATAGTGGGAAAGAATGTAACACTATTAATATTGACCTTTTATTTCTTTTAAAATGATTTCCCTCTTATAATGCTTAAATAATATTAATCAATTAACTCAATACTTAGGTTGCCATTAAATTATTCAAATAACTCTATTATAATATTTTACTACATTAATTTATTACTCTTAATTTGAAGAAATAGAATGAGGTCGATCATTCTAACTCAATATTAGACGAGTGTTATCTATTACATTAATATTTGTTTATTGAAATTTGACGATAAATAGTAACGGTGAAAGGATTAGCCCGCCCATAAATACTAGTCAAATCCCTGTTGGTTTAGATAAAAAAAGTTCATAAAAATTAAGCCGCCGTTTGAAACAAAGCCATCATTCGTTCGACGCGTAAGGAAAAGGAAATATAATAGAAAACGAATACGCGTCTCCTAATAATAGTGTATAATATAGAAGACGACCATAGTAGCTCATTGATTCTCTCTCTCTCTCTCTCTATCTCAGGCGGAGCCGCGGATTTTTTCTTATTGCCGATCGCCATGGTAACGTTACGATTACATACTCTCTTCATCTCTTTATTAATTATACCTTGATCAGAAATTTCGTTAATTTCACATCAGAATAGTATGTGGGATACGATATCGCGTCGAGTAAAGTTTCTTCAATAATATTATGTAGATAAATTGAAATACACTGGTCAAAAATCGTAAAGATGACAGGAATGTATTGGAATCCATTATTACAGTAATTGAAGTGATGGGTTTTGCAAATATGGCTGGAAATTTTGATTTTATTAGTAAGTATCCATATCAAATGGATAGACTTAATTGGAGGCTGTTCTGGTTGGCCGGGTTGAACGTTTAGAGTTCTAGATAGAGTGATGATCAAACTGTGATCTAGTTGCGGGTATCAGAACTTGTTTCTGATTCTCTGTTTCTTTCTAGCAGCCCTTCTTTCCACCTGGGCCCGTTCCCTTTCCCTCCTTTCTTTCCATTTTCTCCCTTCTATTTAACGCTCTTGCTTGCAGGCACCGGTTTACAGTGCGGTACCCAGGAAAGATAAACCCAGTGGACGTCACGGGTTAACTACACAGAAAAAGCAGGAGATAAAAAAAGCATTTGATCTGTTCGATACTGATGCCTCTGGTATTAACACAAGTCTCTTGTAAAATAAAGTATTGAAAATAGCGTAATTGAATGCAGTATATATCTACTGATGTCGGATTCCAATGTACTGGGTGTTCTTTTAATTAATGCTATACAGGAACCATTGATGCAAAAGAGTTGAATGTTGGCATGAGGTATGAGAGTTTCGTTAATGCTATTTTTACCTATGGGAATATTGGATCTGACATGGTTCCTTTGCAGGGATCTTGGTTTCAAAATGACAGAAGAGGTAATGAATAAAGCTCAAGCCTGCCCTTGCTAAATATCTTATCTGATACATGCATAAGTTATAGGGAGAGTCCTACACCTTATGTTAATGTTCCTACAAGAGATCATGTATTGTTTGTCATATATATTCCTCTTGTTGCCAATTGCCATCATACTAGTTAATGAAATATATACATATTTATGTTCCAAACAGAAGGGATTCCAGTAGCCAGGAGATTTAATCCAACCTGTTTTCCTAAAAACTATATATTATCAGTGGGCTCTTACTATTCTTATGGTAATTAGATGATTATTTGAGACGTTTGAATCTCTTTTGATGTGTTTCCTTCTTCGTTCCTCAAAGAAAGTCATTTTGTTAAAATACATGCTTAATTAAAAATGATGTAGAAAATTGCTTGTTTGAAGAGAGATTATGTGATAATAAGTTTTGCCCCGTGTGAGTCACAAGTTGCAAATTTAATGCGTGGTTTCTAATATTAGATAGTTGGTTTATACTATGTGCTTGATTGGCTAAGTTTTTAAGTGCTTATAAGTAGTATGTGTGGTTTAAAAGTAGAAAAAGGTTGTGGTGCTAATAAATGTGGAGTTAAATATGATGTTAGACCAGCTCAAAAGAACTATCAAACAAGCAATATATCAATTTAATTCATATCATGGTTCGGGTTAAAAATCTGTGGGGTATGCTATCCCTTTTCTAAATATTAAGAAGTGTGAGGACATATTGTCAATAGTCTAATCAAGCATATATGTTGAATATATACTACAGAAAAGAGTAATAAACTTGGAGCTATTTCGATTCGTACTGTATGGAATTGATGTACTCATATGAGTAATATTGTAGATTGATAGTACAATGTTTCAGACTTGCATCACGAATTGTTTTGGGAAGTATTGATTGTGACGCTGTATCAAGAACTATTGAGAAAAGTAGATTAGCTACAAAAACTGTTGAGAAAACAGTTGCTATCCAAGTGGGGGATGGGATGTGGGAATTATATGGTTCCTTCCTGATAATTTTTCTTTTGTGCTCTACATGGACTAAGCTGTGGTAGATCATCTTGGCTGAAGTTTAGTACTTTTTTTATTTTTTAAAAATATATTATCAAAATTTGTACAGTATTTATCTTTGTACTCTTTTAGTCTCTATATCACCTATTCGGTAGTTTTTTACTTCTTGCTTGTCATCGGCAGTAATATTATTAGTTTTAGTTTCAATTGAATTTTATTTTGTAATAAGGACCGTATGGTTTAGACTTTTGGCTTTAATGTTACAGGAAATTAATAGAATGATAGCTGCAGTAAACAAGGACGGCAGTGGCGCAATTGACTTTGACGAATTTTGTCTCATTCTGACAGCCAAATATGGAGAAAAGGACACTGAAGATGAGCTAATGAAAGCTTTTCACATTATTGACCAAGATAAAAATGTTAGTTACTGCTGGTGTTTATACATTATTATTGCCTCTTCATAATTGGTTCTTCATCATGATTGCAGGGGAAAATTTCTGCTGCAGACATTCAGCGCATAGCAAAGGAATTGGGCGAGCGTTTCAGCGACAAAGATATTCAAGGCATGATTGACGAAGCGGATCAAGATCGTAAGTTTACTCTTTTTTTCTTTTCTGAATTTATTAGGCATTTGTGGTTTTGGTGCCGTTTAGATTTGCTCGACTTATCTAGAGATACCTTTTATTATAAAGAATTCTTCTGCAGTCACTTTCATCTGGAATCCTGAAACCTGCAGCCTAAGATTGAATGTAAATGTCTCCACCAATAATTTATGTGCCAATAATCACAAATGCTTTTACAAAGGAGGGTGAAGGTTAAAAATCTAGAAGAGAATACAACTCTTTTTGGCAGATTAATCTGATTATATGTGATTGTAATAGACTTAGGAATTGGCTAGAAGCAGCCATGGTTGAGGTACAAGCTGCACGTGTAGAGTTAAACAAATTGACCATGGTAGAATGTCAGCTGTTTCTGGTCCTAGGATTACTAATTATAAGCTTCATGGTTAATTTCAAGATAAAACTTTGCCTTTGTTACTTCAGAGTTTGTTCTAGGTTGGCATGAACATAGAACAACCAAAACTGGCTCATTTACACCCTTTATGGCCAAGATTAGGAGCAACATAAAAGATTATTGGTCTGAGGCTGTCGTAAGGTTTTTTTGGTTGACGCGAGTTCGTGTTGTGACCATAACTGATGGAGAATTAGAAGGGACATGTCTATTCAGTTTCCAAATTTAATGCTTATTTTAGGAAATGTTTTTAGTATTTGATTTATTACCTGTTCTAGTACTTTATTACTTATAATAGGTCTTTTGAAACCTATATAAAGGAGTCTTTTGCGTTGTAATGGAAACAACTTTGGAATGAATGAATAATTGATATTTTCTTGCCTCTTCCCTTTCGCTTGTCTAACTCTCCTCCCCTTTCTACCTCCCTCCTTTCTCTCTCTCCCTTTTTTTTTTTATTTTTTTTTTTTTTTTTGTGAAACTAAGTCAAAAGAGGAGAGAGACTGCTCTGCTGTTAATCAGAATTCTTGTACTTGTGTTGCTGAAAGGATTTTTTGGTGTATACAGATGGATATAGGTTTGGATGAATTGGTTGTGGAAGATGATGGCGTATGAATTGGATGGAAACAATTGATTGGGGTGTTGTGGATTTTTGGATTTAGAACGAAGGGTGCTAGGCCAAAGGAAAACGAATTGCTCAAAGTCTCAATTATACGTCGTGCATGCTTATGCAAAATTCGTGAAAAAAATCAGCAAAGGTTTAGTATCATGGTGGATATTTAGAGGGTGTTTGGTGGGGATTAAAATTAGATTTTTAGTAGATTGTAATAGAAATTTTTGAAATGTGTGGTTGAAAAGTTGTGGGACCCATGAAAGATGTGGTTAATATTGATTGTTTGACTTTGATTTAGATTAAAATCTGATTTTAATCAGTAACAAACAAGGCCTAAATTGACGTAGGATGTTATGGGAGAAATACAGGAGAAGAAGAGGAGAAAGGAGGGAGGTAGAAAGGGGAGGAGAGTTAGACACGCGAAAGGGAAGAGGCAAGAGAGAATTGAGGCAAGAAAATATCAATTATTTATTCATTCCAAAGTTGGTCCCATTACAATGCAAAAGACCCCTTATATAGGTTTCAAAAGACCTATTATAAGTAAGAAAGTACTAGAAAAGGTAATAAATCAAATACTAAGAACATTTCCTAAAATACGCATTAAATTTGGAAACTGAATAGACATGTCCCTTCTAATTCTCCATCAATAACATTTTTAGCAGTTTATGCTCAACCACTGAGCTAGCTCTGTCATGCACTCGCACACGCACACGAAGGGAGCAAGGGAGGGACAAAAAACACATGGTCCCGTTCCAAAGAAACAAGGGTGGGCAAAATACCTTGAGCTAGATGAATCAGACCGGGCTCAAACTGGACCATCTTGTTTGGCCCAGTTGCCCAGTTCCTAAGAAACGTGAATTTACCTCTAGTTTTCCCTAACTGTACTGACTGGTTCAGTTTGGACCTCGGTTTCAGCAGTTCATTCCAATTACACAATTTTCTGTCTTTTATAAATTTTAGGTTTTTCAATGAATACCTAATTTTTAATGGTAGATAGATCTTATTATAATGTGCATGCGCCCATTCCTAATCTAACCTCGAACCGAAAGGAACCAAACTGTATTCAATATGGCTCGGTCGTCAACAGAAGAAACCAAATATTGACTAGTTTGGTTCAATTCTACCAAGAAGAATCACCAAGTTAGATTGTGGCTACCCTTATCAGTAAGCACCTGCTATTGGGCATCTCGATTAAGTTGAAAATCTGGATATGAAATCTATTTTTGCCTAATCATTTTTTACTCCCCCAAAATGTTCTGAATGATTCATTTTGTGGATGTGTGAGAGTTTTAATATTGCTGTAAATCTATCACATCCCCTGCTTTTATCTGAGTTTGGGACCAGCCTACCAGATGGTTATGTTCTTGTGGTTGTTTGTTCCCC
The DNA here is from genome assembly GCA_903798345.1 of Fraxinus anomala. NCBI lineage: Eukaryota > Viridiplantae > Streptophyta > Magnoliopsida > Lamiales > Oleaceae > Fraxinus > Fraxinus anomala. The sequence continues at coordinate 5,472 of CAIGRN010027990.1, forward strand.
CATATAAGAACAATAATATTCCAAAATTGCAATTGATATTAAAGATGTCTACTGTTTTTTCTATATCCACTTCTAGAAGGTGGTTTGATTGTATAACTTCAATTGGTCTTGAAATGTTACAGACGATGGTGAAGTTAATGCCGAGGAGTTCATGAGAATGATGAGGAGAACTTCATATGGGTAATAGGGCTACTTACACCTTTGTACATGTTCGAGAATGTTTTGTTTGTCATCAGTCTATGTTATTGCCAAACCTTCTGGTAATTGTATAATATGTTCTTGAATAATGAACGACGTAGGAAGTTGATTTGAATTTATTTTGAGTTATTGTTTAAAGAACATTGTTACATGTAAAATATCCTGGATTGTTGCTGTTAAAAAATAACGTGCAGTTGTCCTGTTGAGTTTGCCATTACAGATTTCTGCTACCCACATAGTAGTATGATATGAAAATCTTGCAGGATCTAATCTTTGTTGATTATCAATGCTATTATGTTCTCCTCAAGCCTTATTGCTTATATACTGCTATATTAATCAGTTGATCGAAGGACAGTTTTGTAATCGTTTAGACCCTTTTTAAATAAGAATACCCATTTTCAACTACTCTACCGTCTTGTGTGCCTTATAGACCAATTTTGGGTCTAATGCCTCCTTTAGTTGCTCTTAAATTCATCCCAGCTAAACGTCCTACTGCCATGGTGATGTGTACTTCAACTCTTCGTCCAGCCATTCTTGTGCTGGCACCGTCTTGCAATAGTCTTGTGCATTGAGCAATCTTGGTGAATACCTTGGATCTCCTTGCGTAGATTGCATTGAATGAACCTCGAATGGCTTGGATCTTATCCATTACCTCAGCTACCTTAGTTCATGATGAGGTACCTTCTTATTCCTGCTGTATTTCTTAATGTGGGCTGGGATGACATATCACTTGTGCTTCACCTCTTTATTAGTGTAAGAAGCATCCTACAAGACTTCTTGCAGTTCTTGCTAAGTCATCCTTGTGCGAATGGTGATTTATGACTGTTTGGTATATAGTATGCGGAATATCAACCATTTAGACGTTTCCCCAAGTGGATAATTGGGAAGATTCTTTAAGACTAACTTCGTCAACTGAGGGGTTTCAGCTTCTTATACTAGTTTAATTGTATCCTAGCAGTTGGAGTGCTGAAGCTGTTCATTTTTCTCTCTCATGTGTGCAAGAGTCTCATGACAAAAAACGACTTTAAATAGATCGGACTATCATCATATAATGGACAAGGTTTAAACTTTTTTTTCTTTTTAATATTATCGTACACTATTTAACATACGTTACCAAATATGTTACCGAGAAAGAGATTAGATAATCACTTACCAAACTTGACCATTTTCTACCATCCAATCAATCCTCTGCTTATTAATCTGAAGAAACCATTTGTCTTTAGAAGTGAGAGTTTTCACCTTTTGACTTGTTTGGTTCTATTGTTTTGCTATTAAAACTGACAAGCAATGCTATTTTGAGTATTCAAACGTAAATTTTCATCATATGATTTGAATATCTTAAATGCATTTTAACTAAGTACTACTTAAGTAAGGGGAAGTAACGGTCCAACATTTCGTAGTGTGGCTTTCACGTTTTCAACCCTTGAACATTGTGTGCATGGTATGCTTACCTTGACATAAGACTAAAAGGGTGAAATTGTTCAAAAATTTATTTATTTATTTTTTAAATTATAAAAAAAAAAACTAACAGGTAGACTTTTCAAAATCATATATAAATGTTGCATTTTCATTTTTTTTTTATTTTTATTTTTTTTATTTTTATTTTTTTTTGACAATTTTACCATTTTAGTCGGATATCTTGTGCGTGTATAGCCAATTAACGTTTAAGTAGAGTTTTGTATCAATGGAGATATCGCATGCACATTGTTAAAAGTTGAGAACATGTGCCACAAATGGTAGGTTAGGGACATACGATAGTGGTGTCTTGTAAAAGTTTGGGCCCTGAAAGAGTTCACCCTTAAATTCAATATTTTTCGTAATCGTTCGTTGGAGACGAGCTGAGGAAAAAATTCAATTTGGGGATCCCTAGATAAATTTACCCTTAAATTCAATAGCTCAATGTAAATCTACTTGGTTAAATTGTTGAAGATAAATTCAGGAAAAAAAAATGAAGTTTTGTTCTCAGATTCTATAAAGAGCATAATTAAGAGTTTTCCTTTTTTTTTTTTTTTTTAATGATTAGAAGTTGGGGGTTAGTCCAAAAGCACCTTTTGAAAGGGTCAAAAGCCTTTTGGTTAAAAGTCAAAAAGTTTTAGTTTTAGTTTTAGTTTTAGTTTTAGCTTGTACATTACGTACTAATTTTTTCGAAACTTTTAAGTTGAAATTATTATCCTTATTATTGTAAAATTTTAAGATAAATATTGATGATTATGTTGTCTTATCATTATGTATAGATAAGTCTTATCTAATTTAGAAAGTTTATTTCATTCCAATTGTGACTCTCATTTTGAACTCTATAAATACGGGTCTTGATTATCAATAAAATAAATACTTGGGTTTCGACTATTTATTTTTTCTCTATTTTTTCTCTTTTATTCATTTAATTTTATAGCATCATCACAAACGCTTTTATCTAATTACTTTTTTTTAAGCAAAAAATTAGCGATCGAAACTCTCTACACAAAGTTTTTTTACCAATTCCACATTTTGATTTTTTTTTTTAATATTACACGTCCCTGCAACCAAAATTCAAATTCTGCACTCAATTAGAAATATTTCATATCTTGCACCCAATTTTGAAAATCCCCTACGTATGTCGTTTACTTGAATATTATAACAAAATTTACATGTATGTCTTGTAACATAATCATTGTTTTCCTCCATTAAAATATAGTTGCATGGAGTTGTGTAGAAAAATTAATCCGTAAGTGTTAGGATGCATATTCCATTAAATTTCTTTACATCTCATTATGCACGTTATTTTTAAAAGTAATATTTTATAATAGTTTTAATTACATATTAAATTAAAATAAACATCATTTTGTGATGGAACTAATAATGTAGATTATTATCTTTGTATAAAAAAAGGTGATTACAAAAATTGATTAAATATTATTTCATGGTATTGATGTATATAATCTGTTATTGTCCTATCATAATATGATTAAATATTTTTAATGTTTTTTTATAAACTTTAAATTCATAATTCATCATGTTGTTTATCTTGAAAAAGCACAATTCTATAAATATTTATATTTGTTAGATAATATACTCTTAAAGAGTTAATATTCTTAAATAATAGTTTGTTGGTGCTCTTGAGGTAGCATAATATTGTTGATATTCTAAAAGAATATTAATTGTTTCAGAAAAGCATGATATTATAATTTTAATATTCTAGAAAAAATAGTGATCGATTTTTGGATAAAAGAACCAACTATAATTTTCAATATTCAAAAAAAAAATTGATATATTGCTCTTGAAGAAACAAATATATGTCAATTGAAGAGCTAATGTTTCAAACTAATAGTCCACTTGCACAACATTATAATTAAGGATTAATAGCAGAAAGCTTTTCTAGAAACATTTTCATTTGCGATATACCACATTACCTAATAAAAATCGAAGAAAATCCTTATATTTGAAACATCTTGTGCGAAAATCCCCTACTGTCGAATTCTTCGTTAAAAACAGTAAAAATGTCAAAATTAAAAAGTAATAATTTCAATTTTAGTATCTAAACTTTTTATTCTTTAACAAATTATACCTAAATTTTTTTTATGTACCACCTACAATTCCAAACCTCTAAAACTTTATTTTCTACCTCATCTTACTTCATCCTATTCCTCAAAACTTTATTATTTTATTTGACCCCTTCTAAAATCCTCATAAATCTATCACCCCAAATTCATCATTTTTTTTCTCATTAACAATAAAAAATCATAGTTAATACACGCATATATAGAATTTAATAGAGAAAATATTTATATGCGCTCAAATAAGTACAATTTAACTATTTTATAATAAAATTAAAATAAATTTAGAACACATACACAATGGATGAATGCATATCTAAAAGAGGTAAAAGAGAAAGAATACTGACTGTTACCCATTGATCTCTAGATTAAACTTTAACTAAACCACAGTAGAATGAACTGAAAAGAAAGACAGAAAAGATATATATTTTAACTATTTCTATGTTGAGTGTACATACAAATAGAAAAAATAAAAATACTCACGCTAAATAATATCTATGTAAGTAATTTCAAATTGGTAGTCAAAAGCACTTTTCTTAACTTCTAAATTCCTCACCCTAAAGATCCATATTTGGAATGAGAAGAAAAAATGATGAATTTGGGTTGAAGATTTTGGAAGTGATTAAATAAAATAACGAAGTTTTGGGGAAGATGGTGAAGTGAGGTGGGGTGGTACATAAAAAAATTGGGTATAATTTGTAAAAGAATAAAAAATTTAGATACTAAAATTGCATTATTACTTTTCGATTTTGACATTTTTACTGTTTTTAACGAAAATTGATAGTAGGGGGTTTTTTGCACAAAATATTTTAAATATGATGATTTTCTGTGATTTCCAATAAGTTGGGGGTATATCATCAATGGAAACGCTTGTAAAGTGCTTTATGTTATTAATCCTTATAATTAATGTTTCAAAAGAATATTACTTAGTATTGAAAAGTATGAATTATAATTTTTAATACTTCATAAGAATATTGACATATTGCTCTTGAAAAAGTAAAAGTAAAATAACGTGCTTTTAAAGTAGTACATTATAATTTCCATTAATATTCTAGTTAAATTTTACTTGCTCTCGAAGAGCATAACAATATAAAATCTAATATAAATTATATTTTTTATTCATGAATAGTAAATTCTTACATAATTTATTACTCTGAACAATAATATATTATTACCCCTGAAGAGCATGACATTATTGTTATTCTGAAACAAAGTTCGATTCAAACATTTGAATATTTTTTGAACCAATTAATAAAAATCAATATTCTTGAAGAATGTTGTGTTGCTCTGAAAGAAGTACAATTTTATATTTATTAATATTCTTGAAGAATATTATGTGATTTTTTTTAAATTTCTTTTCTTGAAGAATCACAATTTAGACATTTCAATGTAAATATTATATTGTTCCAGGATATTTGCAATTTTAATTAAATTACTTTTAAAGAAACAATAGTTTATTTATATCAAAATTCCCGAAATATTATTTTGAGACTCCAAAAGAATCAATAATGTTTGATATGAAGGGACAAACTTATTATTATTAGTAATTTATTTTCCACTAAATAAAAAGGAAACCTACAAAGTTTGTAATAATGTTTTTTAATTGTGTACTATACTAAACTTTAATGATCATTTTGATAAATATTGTTTTGAACTAAAAGTTCAATAACTCTTATATTTTATTGTTTAACATGATCAGTAGGATCGTCACTAGATCCATAATGATACGAAATTGAGAATTTATATATTCAATGAAAAATCAGAAGATTATTCAATACAATGAATTCCTATATAATATTTGTTTTCTTTATCGAAAATTGATCATCGTTAAATAAAATATGAATTAAATTCCCTATACATCTAAAAACTAGTTGAGGGTATAAATGGGGCTCCATCACCCTCCACGTCGACAATTTAGATATTATTTGTATATAATAGATTTGATACATATATTAGATGATTACATAGTGCTTGCAACCTAAAATTTGTGAAATTATTACTCAAATATTAAATTATGAGCATAATTTTCAGATTATATAATTAAGATAGTGTGTCTTGTTAATACTAATGAGGATAAATCTTAACATTTTAGTAAGTGTTAGTTGTGATGTCGATAAATAGTTTAACACTGTTGCTTGTTAAACGTCTTCAATTAATTAAATTGAGAACAAAGTACTTCTCATTTCTATTTGAGGAATGCTATTGCACATTATGCCAACATCATATTCTCCCTATTGTCATTGGCTTATGGTCAGAGCTTGATTTCTTCATCTAATTATTTGATAATGCAATATATGTACAATTAGTCCACCACATTGCACTAAAATGAAAAGTAAAGAATGTTGAAAAGAAATGCATAATTTTAACCTTTATGCCAAATGTGTGATATTTTATAACATAGTAAAAATAATTGTCAATTTGATTAGACAATTCTCTCAACATTAGGATGGGGAATGAAGAAGGTGGAAATTATGTACAAATGCATCATTATTCTCGCAAAAGATAATTCAAACCAGAAATTCAAAAAATAATTTATTTAGATGCATCAATTGAACAAAGAGATCAATAATATCTCACACGTTAGCTTTAAATGCTCCAAATCAAATTAACGTCCTGAAAGACAATTAGTTAATATTATATTTGATAAATTTATGACATGCATGAAGCGTGATGATATTCGATTCTAATATAAAAATCTCCAAACGAAAAACGTAGCAATTAACAAAGATGGTCTCATTAAGGAGGCATGCGTTCTTGATGAGTATTTAGACACAACAAAATATAAAACCTTAAAAGAGGTTCAAGTACCTGATATGTTGAGATATCCAAATAAATCATGTTATTATATAGAAAGAAATAGAATTGAAAAGAAAAAAAAGTTATCGACAATACTTTTCCATATGATGTAATGTATCATATAATGAGGAACCAAAATAAATGCTTAGAAATATATTGATCGAAGTAATGATTGACAAAATAAATGGATGTAATCCTAACAAATTGAATTTATTAGAAAAACTTGAAATTTTTGGATTTACAGTCTGAACACCTATAGGTATACACTTACGAGAAATGAAAATAGAAAAAGTAAAGTCATAATATGTGATGTACGATTATTTACTTAATGAATTTCGCAAAGATTTGTATAAATTGATAAATTATCATGTGTTGGATGTAATCACAAATCTCTATTTTATTAGCATGACAATGTATGAAATTTGATATGCATGTAATAAATGTGATTATAGACAATTTATCTTGTATGATTATAATACTACCTTTGAAAGATTTTATACCCGAAGCATATAATTCAAGTGCTATTATCATGAGGTGGAGAATACGTGTTGTATTTTTTTTTTCCTTGATCAAGATTTTATCCCATTGAATTTTCCTGACAAGATTTTTAATGAGACAACTTTTGTAAAATATTCAAAGAACCTTCATTAGAATTTTTCCCATAGAGTTTTCTTAATTAAATTTTTAACTAGGCATATTTTTTGTGTGATGAATGCCCATAACATACAAGATATTTATACTCAAAATAATACTCTGATATATACGAAATTTTTAAAGAGGTCAACAAGAGTTATTTTAATGTGTTGGTATTTTTCCCATCGATATTTTTTGCCAAACAAGGTTTCAACGAGATAATTATTGTTTAAATAATCATCAAAAGGAAAATGTTATAAAACTATAAGATAAATATTGATGATTATGTAGTCTTATCATCATACATAGATAAATCTTATTTAGTTTAGAGAGTCATAACTCTCATTTTGAACCTATAAATATGAGTCTTGGTAATTAATAAAATACACACTTGGAGTTTTGACTCTCAATTTATTCTCTATATTTTTCTTTTATTCTTTTAATTTTATAACAGTCAATAATTTATTCCAAAATCCCCATTTCGTCGACTTCAAAGATATCATCTTAAATTTATCTCATTGAAATAACATTTTCAAATTATTATCCGCACTGATAGGAATGGTAAAATATGATGCCCATCCTGAATAGAGAACATAATCTCCATGCCAAACCTGACTCTTTAATTTTATTTTAATGTTTTAAAATATTTTTTTTAAAGATAAATATAACATAAGACGAAAAATGGGAATATTTCAATCAAAACACATCCCTAGCCAGAGACATATTTTCTTCCAAAATAGGCAAATTTTCTCAACTGAAAATTGCCAAATACAAGAGTTCCATCCTTGAAAGTGAAGTATCCATCTAAGAATATTGAAAGTTTTTTGACATTTTTTTTATGGGACAATTACGTTTTGGTAAAAATGTAGAATTGATGTATTGGATCATTTGAAATTAAGACTTGGGCTTATAGTCTTTCAGTTGAAATTACACGATAAATTAGTGTGTACATGTAATTTTAAGAAAAAGAAAATTGATAAAAAACCCCACAACTTTTTCTCGTGTTTTGTGAAAAAGAAAGTGAAGAGTTAAGACTAAGCAATGACGTATGTGAATTTTATTAAGGGTGTGTTTGAACCACATTATTTTGGAAGAATATATTTTAAAATAGTAGATTGATGGAGAACGTGTGGTTAAAAAAGAAGGAAAATTTATTAATATGATAGAAAATATTATTTTATTGAAAAATGTATGGTTGAAAATGAGTAGAAGAATGAGAATGAGAATGTAAATTTTAATGTAGATCAAACAGGGGCTAAGCAAGTATTTTTTCTGCGCTCTGTAAACCTCTATTTGGATCATGTAAACTTATTTTTTAAAATTTTTTACCATTAGGGCACTTGCTGAGCAGTGGCCCAGCCCAAGCCAGATTCTGTTTTAAAAAAAAATAGTTATAACCCATTTTTTTCCGCTGTCCAACCCAGTAGCCTCCCATACCATTGAATCCTGACTCTGCCCCTATTGCTGAGTTTGACATTATTGGAATCTATATCATTAGAGCACTTTCTGAGTTTGACATTATTGTTAACATAATAATATATATTAAGTTTTAAGAGATTTAATGCAATTGTAAAAATTCGAACTCGAGCTCTTCCTTTGAATTATAACTTGGCCACATATGTTCAGTTTGAATAAAATAATTTTAATATTTAAATTTTAGGCTTTGATTTCCATTTTTAAAAAAATATATTTTTCTTTCTTCTTTTCAACCACACAATTTTCAATAAAATAATATTATACGTAAATTCAAAAATTTTCCTTATTTCTAAACACACATTCTCCAGCAAATCACTATTCTAAAATACATTTATCAAATGAGCTCTTAATATTTTATGGCTATCGACGGTCAACGACCACCAATACTAACTTAAAACCCTGGATCCGTCCCTATGAGTTTGGTATGAGTTTTTTTTTTTTTATTAATTGTGCAACTATCTTGTACATTAGTTATTGTGAATGAAACCGTTGATGCCAACAAGCTTTACTCAACATTCTATAACTATTGACCAATATGTGTGCACGCATATATGTAGAGGCGTATCGAGCGGGGTTCGGAAGCCCTGCCCTGCCCTGCCCCAACCCACATGGTAAGAGAAGAGAAATTTTATAGTTAAATTGGCCAAAGTATCTTTATTAGCTTAGCTACATATTGAGTCATAGTACAAGCCCAATTATCCAAATATTCTTTCATGATGTTAATAAAATGTGGACAATTTTATTACCAAATTAGATTTTTATTTAATTCATATTTTACTTATAATTATATATAAACTTTTCTAATGAATAAAATTTTATTAATTAGTGCTAAAAAATTACTTATTTTACTAATAAATATTTGGTTAAACTTATAGTAATTAAATCTTTTAGATTTAAAAATATTTTCATATAAAGAAACTTACTTATTTTGACCATAAAAATATTTTCATATATAACTTATGCATGCTTATAAGAAAGAAACTTATTTTGACCATGATATTGATGTTACTAACAAAATAAATAATTTACTTTATATTTAATCTACAACAAAAAAAATATTTATAAGAACTTATTTGTTTATAATTAATAAGATTATATGTATATTATAAATCAATTTTTTTACCCTCGAAATTTCTTGTAGTTTTTTTGACTTTGGGTGAATTCTTCACTCATGGTAGAATATGTTGGTATAAAAGATTGATGCCCCACATTAGATAATAGTTTGAGAATGATGACGTATAATAATGTATTTTCGATTGTCTTTTTGGCCAAAACTTTCAGTTTTTTGAAACAAATGGTAATAAAATTCTTGAGTATTTTTTTAGTTTTTAAATGGTGGATATATATCATTTGCTTACGTTAAATTTATCGTACTTCTATCGATTTATATTTTCTAGGGTGAACGTTGATTTTGTATTTTGCAAGAAAAAGTACGAATATGTAGTGAGACATCTTAGGGTGAGAATATAGATTTGTACTTCATTGAATGTCAGATGCTATTTATCAGGATTGTAATGAGTGTAGTCTTCTAAGCTCGATCTCTTGTAACTTGAGTTTATTTAGATTTTTTAAATTTTATCCCATTCCAAAATCATTTCCAAGCTCCGCCCCTGCATATCTGACCACCTTCATCCACGAGGACATATGTTTTGAGTAAATTGAGGATTCTGGGCGAGAGAGAGAGAGAGAGAGAGAGAGAGAGAGAGAGAGAGTTGTTTTAGATTTATCTTTAATTTCCTCGCTCCGCCCCAGCATATCTGACGACCTTCATCCACGAGGACATATGTTTTGAGTAAATTGAGGATTCTGGGCAAGAGAGAGAGAGAGAGAGAGAGAGAGAGAGAGAGAGAGAGTTGTTTTAGATTTATCTTTCTCTTAATCGGTTCTTTAATTATTCTCAAGTTTGTTCTCTATTGACAGATCAGTCTTTCAAGTTTTGAGAGAGCAAAGTTGCCACACTTGTTGAGATGGATTGATTATATACAGGTGAGAAAAGTCTGCTTGCTAACGTTGAGTTTCTTGTTTTTTTCCTTGCACGCTTGTTTGTACAACTTAAATCTCTTCTATGGACAAAGCAAAGTCCCTGTCTCTCACGCCTTTCCAGGCAAACAACAAATAGAATGGAGGAATCCTTCTTGTCCTTTTATTTTCAGTAAAAAAAGGTCGAAAATATATTAGTGGTACTGAAGCTTTGGTTTAGTAGTAAAAGGACAACGGCCGAGATCTTAGGAGTGTAAGTTACTTGTCAAAAAATGTATTTTTCTCGAAATTTTGTATTTTATATTCTACCTATCACCATTTTGCTTTCTTGGACTTAAAATCTATGGGAGGATTGTAGCATTTTCCACAAACACAATTGTTTAGCTACTGATCTATCTTGGTTTGAGATTGCATGATTTGATCACATAGAGCCGACGAATGAGGTGGGTTGATTAACAATGCACAGATGAAAAAATGGCAGGCGAGATAACTGAATATCAAATACTATCCTGTTATACTAGTATTAGGATTATGATTTCAAATTAAAATTGGGCAACCGTTTTCTAGTCATATGAATCTAGCCAAAATTTTGCATAATCAGATACTTAATTCCTTAAAACTTCATTTAACCTTGTTTTCCTTTGGTCGGGTCTGACTACATCCTACTGGAATTGTTAGTATTTGTGCTCACATCAATCTTTTCTTAAGTTCTTGAAAATTCTGTTCTCATTCTTTAATCCACGCAATTGCACGAGAAATCCTTAACGAACCTACGATGGCTAATCGTAGAAAACTTCTTACTTCCATAGGTGTCGTTGGACATTGCCATTCTAATATTGCTTCCATTTTACTTGGATCCATTGTAATTGCTTCTTTTGTTATGATGTCCTAAAAATGCAACTTTTTTTTTTAACCAAAATTCACATTTCTTAAATTGACGAAGAATTTCTTTTCCCTTAATATCAGTAATACTATCCTCAAGTATCTCGCTCGTTCTTCTTTCGTCTTAGAGTAGATCGATATATCATCTATAAACACGATCATGAACTTTTCCAAAATTTCTTGAAATATTTGGTTCATTAGATCAATGAATGCAGTAGGTGCATTTGTTAGTCCAAATAGTATCACTAAAAACTCATAAAGATCATATCAAATACTAAATGCCATATCAGAAAATATCCTCTTCCTTAACTTTCAACTTATGATATCCACTACGAAGATGAAAATACAACCAAACCTTATAGCTGATCAAATAATTCACTATCTAGGTAGTGGGTATTTATTCTTGATAGCCACCTTATTCAATTCACGATCGTCTATTCGCAACCTCATTGACTTAATCAATTAAAGAGTGTATGCCACCTAAATCATATAATTAAACTACATGCCACTACTTGATCGTCTTCCCCATTTTCGGGTCTAACTATGACAAAGATCCTTGCTGCTCTGCCATTAAAGCTTTATCCGCTGTCAGCAAAACTTACCTCATGAACTCCTGACATCAGTACATCTCTACTCAACTCAGATCTTAAATAATCAATAAAACGATCTACCCTTAATCTGGTCATTCCAACCATGTTACTAGTAAACCTTGATAAATTGTCAAATTTCTTAATATAATAGTCACAGATCCCTGCCTTAATTGGATAAACTCACTTAACTTTTGATTTTGGACTATTTTTGTAAAATGTTTGCTCCTAAATGTTTTACAAAATCTATCCCAACTCATATTAACAGTCGACCTATTGCTACCACAAAGTCCCACCTTTTGATAAAAGTAGCACGTTACTTTTTCACCACTAGGTACATGTGCATATGCAAAGATTTTCTCTGTAGTTTTTAACCAATTTTCTGCCTCTAGTGGGGGTCCTTGGAGTCTGTAATTGTAGGAGGGTTCAATCTTCTATACTGATTATTAGCATCGTCTCTATCTTGTTGCGGATGTGATTGATTGACCATCCGTTCTGGCCTAAGCAGTTAACTCATCCATTCTATCCTTCATGACTATGTGTCACGTCCCTCATGATTCAAATCCACGACCTCTGCCTTAAGAGAAATTTAAGTTAAATTCTACTACCAATGGTTTGATTCATAGAGCATGAAAATATCAGTCGATAAAATGTTATCCTACTTCTTTCTTTTGGGACTATGCATCTATTAATTTTCTATAGCACGTCAAATCATACCAACTCTTATTGTTTTGTCTTTTTCTATAAGAGAAGTGCAGTATTTTGCAAAAGATGTATTTATCAACGCTATACTTGGTCACGGGTAGTAAGAAAATGTGATTTGAGGGTTCAGTTTCAAATTTGTGTGGACCTTTTCAGTCTTTTAGAAGTAGCATTTACTATTTGGCATTGAATTTGCTGGCCTTTTTGTTGATTTGGATAAGACCCACTTTTGAGTGACTCAATTACTGATGTAGACACTGCTGGAAGCCAGAAGACGTTCTTAATCCCAGAAAGAAGCAATTGGATAAGATACCTCTGGTATGAACTTCCTGCTTTTGATTCTTTACAATACTTGGATCACAATAATAGTTCCTAAATCTGTTGTACTATGTAATTATTTTATCCGAGTCTCTTAGATATGTCACATCGCCCCATGGGTTCGTGGTCGTTAATATGTTCTGAATGGTAAATGTCTCGACAACTAACTTAGCTGTACTTTCTAAGATCGAGAAGTTGTCATAAGAATAACATTGTCCTTGGATCATTAACATGTTCTGAATGGTAAATGTCGTTTCGTTGGCTAATTACTCCTAAAGTCCTCGATAGTAGCTGTAGAATTTCGAAGATTGAGTAGTTCAGCCGTAAGAAAGTCCTTGTTGCCTTATCCTTGCATCATTAACATGTTCTGAATGGTAAATGTTGGGTTCACCGGATAATTATTATTCTAGCCCTCGATGGCTTAGATGTAGGCTTTCGAAGATTGATAGTATTAGAAAAGCCTTGTTGCTTTGCCCTTGGATCATTAACATGTTCTGAATGGCAATTGTCATGTTCGTTGGCTAATTAATATTCTAGCCCTCAATGGCGTAGCTATAGATTTTTAAAGATTGAGAAGTGTACGTCGTAACAAGATTCTTATTGCCCTGTCCTCGGATCATGAATAGTTTGTATTGTGCCTGTCGATAAAATACCTTCTCGATACTTATTGCTATAGTTGTTCCGTCTAATTGTACTTGGGGAGTACTCTTATGACACGTTTGAGGGGAAGATTTCATAGCACTAGACGGTACTTAAAAAAAAAATGCTAAAATTTTGTCATTAGTAGCGCTTTTCTTCATGTTTTGAGCACTTTTTTCCTGTGGTTGCAGCGTCTTTCCACTGATGGCACTGCGGTTGCAACGTTCAAATGTGTCCCGTTCATGACTTCGTCTGGACCGTTCATTTCGACATTCCAGATGCAAGTATCAAGTGATCCAAGGGATGAGTTTATTGAAGTCTTGTATTCGGACAACTAGCGTGCACTATATTAAGTCTTGCTCCATCTCCATATTTTAAAACTTATTTTTCTCCTCCAAACTCTTTTCCTGTTATACATTTTATGGGACCTACAATTTTTATCAACTTTATAATCACACATTTCTTAGAACTTTTATCAAAATCTATTATAAATATTATCTGTACGTACACTGAATAGGGGCTAAGTTTCCTCACACAAACAAAATCATGTTTTCTGATCAATTCAAGTTTTGTTTTCTGATCAATTTGAGTCCTCCAATCTTCATAACACTGTATGTTTATTGAATGTTGATGGTTTGGTTGATCAAGTTTATGAGCTATCATTTTTCTTGATATTCTCTAAAGAATATTCCGCTGTTTACTCCCCTCCCCCACACCCTCAACAAAAAAGGGGGAAAAAAAAAAACAGCCAGGATATTTGCGCATGCTTGTAATTGACGTGACAACGGACAAATATTTCGTAATTATATTCCATTCAATCCCAATTTGACAATCATACTTTTGGAAAAAAGAGTTTGAAATAGTGATTTTTAGAAGAATGTGTGATTAAAAGATAAGAAAATTGTTTTGAGTTTACGTGAAAAGTATTTTATTGTGTGAATATGTAGTTAAAAATGAATACGTAAAAAAAAAAAGAATTTAAAAAGTATGATTGTCAAACAGGGGCTCAGTATATTAAACATGACGTATATGTCTTTTAACTTTAAGAATCAGTTCAAGCTTCAATAAACAAAAATATAGATTGTTTCCAAAACCAAATTCATTCTTAATATTTCAAATATTACTTGATTGAAAAAAATAATACCTTGATAATAAGAGGGTGCAGATTATGTACATCGCAGTGCAAAATACACAATTATTAGCTATTTATACATACACGTTACATTGAACTGAAAAACGAGATAAATATTTTTGAATTTTTCTTTCTTAGCTCTTGTTTGGTGCACATTTTGGTTATAATAATGCATTTTTACTGTTGATGTGATGTGGAATATGTGGTTAAAAAAGAAGGAAAAATTATTGATGTGATAAAAAATATTATTTTATTGAAAAATGTGTGATTGAAAATGAGTAAAATAATGAAAATGAAAAAAATAATATCGATCAAACATAGCCTTAATCTTATCTAGGTAATATTGTAGAGAGCTCTACATTTGCAACAATTATTATGTCAACATGGGATACTAAACAACAAAAATGGCGTGCAATATGATTGGATAGAAAGTAAAGATGATGATCATTAATGTCAAGGATTGATTGTTATCCACACAACAAAATAGACGAAGACTTTGAATAATTTGTCACGCTTTGGATTTTTGTCATTTGTATAGCATTTGAATTGACTGAAATTGCTCATCCTTAATTTTATCCAATCACGAAGAAAATGAACCTTTCGACAAATTAAGTTTTTTTCCTCAAAAAAATAAAAAAATAAAAAAATAAAAATTGAATTTCAAGGAAATGGATCGAGCAATAATAACTCGACATCTTTTATACGAATTTAAATTGAATTCATATTAGTTCGTGAGAACTCTACTGTAAGATCTAATAGAGCGATTTTTTGAAAAAAAAAATGTTTATGCATTTATGATCGTAAGATAAGATTGTTTTTTTACTAGAATAATCTTAGATTTTAGAAAAATATTTCTACCATGATAAAACAAGTCATTCTAAATATTAAATTTAATATACAATGGAACTTTTAAATTTCTCCTTCCATGATAAATTCCGAAAAACGCGCAATTCGATCATAACACCACCTAAAAAGAGGTGAATAAGTATATAATACGGAATTTAAAATTAAAATTACTTACGAATTAAATAGCAATATGTCACTTTTTAATTCTTTTCTAAATGATTAAACATGCAAGTCATATTAGTCCTAAATTTAAATACCACAGATCATACATTCATAATATAAAGTAATAAATGAACATCAGTATAATCACAGAGAAACCCAATTGGGAAAAACTCTGGGCACTTTGCCAGTCAATCCACTATAAACGATTCAAGACTTACAGTCTACCAGATCAGACGACGACNGATCAATCAATAAACAAAACGAAAGAAGTAAATCAACACCAAGATGATCACAGAGAAATTCAACTAGGAAAAACACTTTTACCAACCAATCCACTATAAACAAATATAATAACTTACAGTTTACCAAACTAGACGACCCGTACTATCCGATCACCCGACTGCACTTATAGTTCTCCGCGGATCCCGTGCTCTCCCGCACTAATCCTTAGCCGTTGTTGCCAAAACTCTTCGTGGAATCTGCTACCCTGTAGCACTCCAAACCTTGTGGTTTCATTTACCTCCCGTGGATCACGAAGAACGACCTGTTCTTCACAGACAGGAACTCTTGTCAACTTTCTTCGATCTTTAGAAAT
>CAIGRN010027992.1:0-11563 GCA_903798345.1 Fraxinus anomala
TTTTTTTTTTTTTTATCAAAAGCTTATATTGTCTCATCCAAGTAGGACGTGGAATAACATATATGTAAATATTTAAAACGAAGCGTTTCTATATTAAGATATATATGGTTTCCATGATGATTTGAAAAAACTTAATCTTACTCCAATAAGTGCCCTTTGGAAGAAAAATTTCAAGTGCTTTTATGAAACTATTATCATAAAATATATGATGTAGTAATCATTAAATATATATTTAGGTGATTATTGATGGTTGATTGTCGCTTATGGAAAAAGTTTGAGTGTAACTAAAGCTCACTAAATTATGGTTGCCCGCAATTGAAGTGTCGCCTATGTATTACACTTCAATAGAAGTTGTGTGTACTTGACTACTTGTATATATGGTTTATTTGTTGCATTCTCACAGTTAAGATAGTGATTTAAGGGAAAATGAGATTTAATTTTAGTAGGGTGCATGATAACGCGATTAAGGATGACGTCACTATTTATATAGATTGAAAAATAGTGTGGCTAGGGGATGGTCGGCCACATTCCTTGTTGATAGAGATTGTCGAGTAGTGCTACACACTACAACATAATTTTCTTTTTATTGCATGCATTGCATATCGTAAAAAATTATTTACAACATACATGTGAACTCCATATACAGTCATCTCATAAATGGAATTGTGTTTATGCCCAACTCGACCTAAAAGCAATAACCATATGTTCAAGATTAAACGTAATAAGTACTTTTGTAAGTTGTAACATGAAAGCTACTATGAACGCATTCAAGGTATTGAAGTATTAAAATTTACCAATATCTTTTGATGTACATATCTAGACAAAGATCTATGTATAAATTCTATTTAGGACCCTTCGACTATAGTTCAAATTATTAACGTGAAACGATGGAATTGAAAGGGTTCATTATATGAATGTACATATGTGATGAATTTAACTTAGTGCATGTTTGATTGAATTCAAAAGTTCCTTTACTTTTGCAAAAAGTAAATTTTGTTGGTAAAAAAGGTAAGAGCATTTCGAAGAGAGCCAAACTCACTCAACTCTAATTTCTTCTTCTTTCAATGCATTATCACCGAAATTCATTGCATTAATTGTTTACATTTCAAAGTGAGATGGGGTGCATTCTTTTGTGTTGTATATTCTCTCGAAGGAAAAGTGAACGTCCTCATTTGACTAGCTAGAGAGGAGAATAATAGTACAAGTGTGGTAGACGTGAGTAAAGGGATGATAACCGTCTTACTTGCAAAAATTCTTTAACACTAGTCGACATGCTGATTAAAAAATAATTTATATAATTCAAGTCCAATAAAAAAACACGTTGTTTTAAATCACATTTTTCGTTTACATTTGATACACTCGATCTCGTTTTGTTTGTTGGTTGGCCATAAATTGGTTAATTTAATATTTAAATTGTGATCATTAAGTTCTGAAGTGTACTTTGTGCTAAAAAACATGTAACCGATTAAAACAACTGTTTTAACTAATTTAATGTCCATTTAACAATAAATCTCCTCGTATGATCACAAAACCACTAACTTTTTACGCCTTTCTTCCTTTCTAAGAAAAATCAATACCAAACTTTTACTTAAGTTCAATTTTATGGTATAACCACTAACATTTTTTCTAAGCTGTGACAACTTCTTCAGTCTTTTTCCTCAATTTCATTATGTGCCCGCTCATTATTTTTCAACACCTCTAGACATCATCTTGATTATGGATACACCTTAGTTAATAATTGCCTACTTTGACTGAATTCAAGATTTGATCCAACTAATTCCTAGTAGAGAATGCTCCCAATGAGATTTAATAAAGACATCTATGTCATATGTGTCACGTCCTTTCACTATAACGGAATATTAGTGAGAACAAATATATTATATCGATATCCTAAAAGAGAAGTGGAAAAAAATGATTTAAGCTCCTCTTTGGTTCAGATAAAAATTCAATTTTCAGTAAATTTTGATAAAATAATAATAATAATGGAATGTATAATTGAAAAGTTATTTGTCCCATTTAAATGTGCAGTTAAAATTAATTATTGACTTTGACTTAAATTTTTATTTTTATTTTTAGCTGAATTCCATATCACTAGAATGCAAGGTCACTAGAAATTAGGAATATAATTACAATTGTCAATGCAATTACCAGCTCAATTCCAACCCCATTAATTTTCCGGGTCAATCGCATTCCTATATAAGTGCACAAACACACATAAGTTCCTTTCACATCATATTCGTCTTACACAATTTTCACTTACAATAGCCATTAAAAAACCACCAAATACTTGTTATCAGCTAGCGAAGCATCCATCAATGGCAGACTTTGAGAATTCTCAAGAAATTCCTAAAGTCATTACATTCCTATCTTCCCTTCTTCAAAGAGTAGCTGAAACGAACGACGTTTTTCGCCATCTCGACTCGCAGAAAATATCTATCTTCCATGGCTTGACAAGGCCTACAATTTCTGTCAATGACTACTTGCAGAGGATATTCAAGTATGCATATTGTAGCCCTTCTTGCTATATCACAGCATACATTTATCTCGACCGGTTCGCTAAGAAGCAGCCATTGTTGCCTATAAATTCTTTCAATGTTCATCGGCTGCTTATTACAAGTGTTCTGGTTTCTGCAAAGTTTATGGATGATATGTAAGTTTTTTTTAATGCTTTAGTCTCCTAAAATTTGATGAAAATTAGTATTTTTGTTAAAAAGACTGCTTCTTTTCATTTTTTGATCCCTTGGTTCACTAGTTTTAAGACAATATTATTAATAGGATTAAAGAATAAAAAGAAGTTAAAAAAAAAAATTGTCGCTTGTAAGTACTACAACACTTCCAATGTTATGTAGGAATTTTTATGCTTTTCGTTTGATCCAACTAGATTCCAAGACCCCAAGCAATGGGCGCCTCTAGAAATTTTCTTAAACGAGTCACTTTCACTATTCGAGTTTTCTCGAGTAGAATGCAACTCAATTCAGCATAGAATTTATCTATTCATATCAATTGATAGTGATGTTATAGTTGCATCGTTGCGTTTTCTTGTTTATTTATTTTTTCCTTTTTCTCAGTGGTGGGACCAAGTTTTGTAATTTCAGTAAAAGATATTTTCTATTTTCAAGCTAAATTATTTATTTATTTTAAATTCTTTTTATGTGTTGAGTTTCTCACATTCAATCTTTGGGCAAAAAAAATGCTCCACCCCACTTCCCCAAACTAAATTATGTGCAAACCAAAAAAATTAGTTAAATAAATTTATGTAAAATGTGTCATTCAAGGCTGGTATTTTAAAACAAAACAAATTTTGAACACGTGAAATTTTTCTTATGTTTAGCTAATTGCGTGAAACTCAATCATGTTCCACTAGACAAAGACACCTAAAATTTGGTGTCCCTTTGGGTGGAACAATGTTCAAAACTTAAAGCATATGACTTATAAATGTATACATAGAATAAAACACCTCTCCCGAATAATTCTTGTATCTCTCGTTCTTTGAGAATTAAATTCATACGAATTTTCGAAGCCAACCCTAATCATATGTTGAACAATGTCAGAAGTCCAAAGCATACAGAGTTTTACATATATATATATATATATATATATATATATATATATATATGATTCAACATTAATAAACTGAAGTAAATCTAAAGAATGAAAGATGTCCAGAAAAGGTTAAAAAAAAAGATTAAGCCAACCCTAATCATATGTTGAACAATGTCAGAAGTCCAAAGCATACAGAGTTTTACATATATATATATATATATATATATATATATATATATATATATATAGCTTTCTCGACCGATCCTTTATTATTATTATTTTTTGATAACTCGAAAAATTATTATCAAGTTCGACATGCCTCACAAAGAAGTAGGGGAAGTCAAAATAAGTACATAATGATAGTGGTTGGCCGCGAGTCTATTTCTTCCTCCCCTTATATCACCATGTCTTCTATTTCAAGAAATGAATATAATATGAAATGCATTAGTTGGTGTTCAATCCTAATCTATCAATCATAATTTGGCCATGTATGAATTTATTGGGCCATTGAACTTGTATTTTAGGCGACTAATGAACTTCATTTCATATTAATTGAGTCATTATCAAGTCATTTTATCTAACTTTGCTAACTTGACAAACGAAAAGAGTTAGATTTATTTTCGTTTTAGCAAGTTAACGTAGTTTGATTGAATGACTCAATTGAATCAAAAGTATAGACCAACAAACCTAACGTAACNATTAGTGCCATAATTAATCAATATTTTAAAGTTTAATTGCAATAATATAATAGTAATTTGATATGGACAGATGAATAATGATAGTCCAAATCCACCTTATTTACAAAAGTAGCTAAAAATCAGCGTTTCGTGATCATTTGTCACAAAATTTTGAAATTAATAATCATATACAATTTTAAAAAGTAATAATATTAATTTTTATTTTTTGTTTTAAGGGCGCGATGCTTTTTTTTTTTTTTTTTGGCTTCATGCAGATTTTACAACAATGCATACTATGCCAAAGTAGGAGGAATCAGCACAGAAGAAATGAACCTTCTTGAAGTGGATTTCTTGTTTGGATTAGGGTTCCAATTAAATGTTACACCCCAAACATTCCATACATATTGCTGTTATATTCAAAGAGAGATCCTGCAACTCTCTCCTCCTCTACACTTCCCACCATCTTCAAATCTTGATCATTACTACATTAATGAAGATGGGCCCACACATCAACAACAATTAGCACTTCAGTTAATCCATAATCTTGTTTGATTATTCACCAAATAATTTTGTCATTTGGGTCGATGCTCATGATGGGAGCTCGATATGAATGCTAGCGCTTTACTGGTATAATCAAAAGTCAAATTTGACAAGCATAGCACCCAAAGTTCTATGAGCATTTGAACTTTGTCCATCTCACAATTGAATGTAGTAAACTGGTTCAATTAATGATTGCATATCCAAACATTTGCATACTTCACTTTCTTTTAGCATTCAAGTTTTGAATATGCCACTCATTTTTTGACAGTTTGGTTTGTACATATATCTACAAATATTTCACAAATGTCAAAAGTTACCAAACCCGGTTTCATAACAATATAAGAAATCATTTTTCTGAAGAACGAATTCCTAAGAAGCAACTGACCATACAGATATCTCATCTCTTCTAAATACTTGCATAGTACGAAGTACTAACAAAACGCAACATACTTCCCTTTTCCTTTTAAACTGGATTAAGATGACGTGCAGAACGAAAAATGTGGAAGCTCAGTTGTCGAACTCAGACAGGAATTTCTCAGCATCACACGTCATAAATTGAACATGGAAAAACACACACACTTCCCGTGAGACGATTAGGTAACATACATCCAGTTAAGCAACAAACCGGGTAGCCAGAAAAATTCCCAGAACTGCAACAATCTAAATTAAGATCTTAGTACTAATATTAAATTCATGAGTGATCCATCCTAAGAACTTTCATATACCTCCGATACACGAAGTGAGAGAAAAAATTTATTCAGGAAGTACAAATTCAATCTGTTGACAACATTGTTCAGTACAAAAATAGGAAACTCTAGCCATAGCACCGAATGGGATCATTGCAACCTTTGTCAGCCAATTGTTTGGAACCAAACCGTCCACCCTTTTCAAGATATTGCTGGTGATACTCTTCGGCCCTATAAAATTTCTTGGCAAGTAGAATCTCAGTTATGATCTTCCTGTTCAAAAGCTTTTGCTGTTTATCCCTCGACTCAAGTGCTTCCTTCTCTTGTTCAGGTGTGTAGAAGTAAATTCCGGATCTATATTGAGTTCCCACATCATTCGCCTATAAAACGCACAAGAGTCATTAATATGCATCGCTTAAAAGCAAGCTTAAGGCACTTTTTTCCTAGTGGTTTCCAAAATGTATCGCCAATGTAGTTTTCCCTACAACTGACCTCACTGTCAATCCCTAACTGTGAATATAATAATATGAGCAATAAATCGGACCTCATCTGGCTCCTTAGTTCTCATGCTTGCTCATTATTAAGTTGGGTAGCGAGAGAAAGAATTCTAGGGTTTCACAGTCTAATGTGAAGTTTTTCTGGAGTTTCTGCCAATGCTTTTACAGGGAATTTTGTTTGGGTTTCAAATCCAAACATTATTTTTGAAATGAAGTAATGAGCAGTGCGTGTGAAATTAGTTTGATGTTTTTGCCGCATTTCTAGTAGGAATTTGATTGATTGTCAACAATGAAGAGAAGCAAATGTTTGCAGACATATCGTGAGCAGGATAAGAGTTGAAGCATCTATGAACGTGTCCATCATTAAAGTGTGAATGGGTTGAAAAAAGGACATTGAAAAATGATATAGTGAAATGGTTGAAAGGGTTGGTTGAAAATAGATTAATGTAATTGTGAGAAATGATGTGATCCAACAGAAAAAATTTAGATGTTGAAAACCAAAGGGGCTATAATAGCTCCCTTTGAAACCAACAAGGAATCAACACATTTGAAAACCACAAGGAGGTAAAGTCTTTTTGTCCGTAAAAGAAAATAATCAAATGGTCAGACAATTAAGGCAAATGCAGATTTCAAGTTTCAACATCCACAAGGCAATAACAAGTGCAAGAATAAACACCAAATAAATATGAAACATCGATAGAAGCAGCAATTACTGAAGTAATCCTGACTCTGATGATGATGACATGGTTAAAATAAACATAATGCAATAATATCAATATTATGTATCAGATGCTAAATTATTGACTGAAAACTAAATTCATTTTGTAATGAGAAAGTGGGGGTTCTAATTCTAGATAAATGTAGATGGGGAATCTAGTTCACTGAATTGCCTTATTCCAAGAGTAGAAAGAAGAGATGTCATCCTAGGTCTAAGTTATGGTGTTACAATCCCGCTACCCAAAAAACCTGGGCTTGCTGCCTGGCTTGAATATTCGGAGATCTGAGTATTGGAAAATCCCTCAACAAGTGCAGTACAGGTGAATATAAAAAGAAGTGCATAGTGATAGGGTCAATGCACGCTAATTAAACCATCAAACAAGATTCTAATTAACTAATAGTATGTTTCAGAAGTGTTTAAACAGTAGAGCTTATAAATGTACAGATATAAGTGATAGAAAAATAGATAATACTTCTGGATCCTATGAAATGTGTGGATAAAAAGTGGTTTGACAAAGAGTTCATAAACATTTCCCAAACATAGGCTAAGACTGCTCCACATTCCCACTTTAACGGAGTTTTACTTTATAAGTATCCATTACTCATACAAGTAACTTCCAAATCTAAGAGAATAACCCCATCTAAAAAATTGTATGTCTTGGAATTGGAAATTTTGTACAATGATGAGACATGAAACAAAAATAATGGGTCCACTTGGGCCATCTGGCATCCTCATGTGATTATATTACCATGAAATGAAAACCAAAAAAATTACTAATGCTACATTTGGAGGCATGGAATTGTGGCCATGAAATCAAGAAACTTGTTGAATTGGTTAAACTTTGAGGCCTCAAATCCATTGCCCTAGATTTATTCCATGGGACAGACAGCAAAATAAGACTTCGTTCACTGCAAATAAATAGTGGAAGGCACAGTTCACTTCTATGTCTATCAAAAAATTTCAACAACAATTTTCTTCCACACCTTTTCCATTCGGGGGGGGAAAAAAAAAAAATAGTTCACTTCTATGTCTATCAAAAAATTTCAACAACAATTTTCTTGCACACATTTTCCATTTGGCAAAAAAAAAAACCCTACGGTGAAATATAATGCTACACATTGTTGAACTTTGTACATCTCAGAAATTGATTTCAAGTATGTAATATGTTGTGTGATACAAAAATTAAATGAACTCTAAATGTATTCTCTTTATTGAAAAAAAAAAAGGCATGTCCAAATCATCAGTGGTTGAAAAATGCAACATAAAAATGACCAGAGAGAGCAAAAATAGAGGAATTTGACTGAACTCTGTAATCAAGTAAAACAAGGCCTACAATGCTAGGGACACACGCACCCAACTAATTTTCAAAATCTTTTACCTACCATATCAAGATTTAAAGAGAGCTTTTCTTTTTCACATTTATATTCCACATAGTAGTGGGCATCTTCAAGAGAAGAGCATCCTATATACATAATATAGAGCATCTTTAAAGTGAATCTTTGACACATTCCAACAAACTCTTTCTTAACTCTTTATTTTACTTTTTTTCAAGTAACATTTATTGTTTTTCTCTCATTTTTAATTAATACGTACTTGAGCTTTGGATCAATGTCCCTAGAAGGAAGGAGTATGCCCGCGTCTTTCAACAAGAACACTTTTAGATGTCAATTACCAATAAAATCAAATATGGTTTAAACAATCAAAGAAGTGGAGCATTGAAATCAAGAACTTATTAAACTCAAATGTTTATAAAATACAATTAGAGGGTAGAGCCAAACCTACTCTGTAAATAGAAAGTTAAATGAGCTTAATTTCAAGGAATTCCCTCTCTAAAATAGACTCTAAAATAGAGAGTCTTACTTAAAAAGCCTTTTGGAGATGCTCATTAGACTATCAACATTTCCACTACATGGCTATAGAAAACTAACTGTATCATCCATGGAAGTGAAGTATCAAGGAAAAAGCTTCTTTTTTTGGTTGTACCATTTTCAATGCATGTAGTTAATCTTTTTCCATTATTTTCGACAAAAAAATTTTTAGCACTTGTTTGCAAAAACAGGATATTCGTTATGGAAAGAATGATCTCAACCAGACCCTAAAACAAGTAATGACTATATATTTGTTTATCGCTGGAAACTTCGTAATTTAATTTTCTATTTTGCTAACCAGTTAATTATGAAATATTTGAAGCGAAACAATTAAAACTAACAATATGGGGTTGATGAGTAATAATTATGAGTAGGAATTCTCTATTAATCTTCTTTCAGGAAATTTCCATCAAAAGTCAACCAAATTTTGAAACATCAAATAAACTCTTTGATAGAAAAGAAAACTCCAAAATTCAAAAGCAATAATCATCTGATAAAAAAGCTCAATAATATTAATTCAATAGTTAACAAGAGTCACCTGGCGATTAAGAGTTGTAGGATCATGTCTCGCCCAGAAAACATCAAGCAGAGTCTCATAACTACACTCCTTCGGATCATACTGGACCCGAACAACCTCCGAATGTTTCGTGGTACCGGAACAAACACCCTGGTAGGTGGGATTGTGCAAGTACCCCTGGGAGTATCCCACTTCAGTCTTGGTAACACCCGACACCCTCTGAAAGGCCAATTCCACGCCCCAGAAGCAACCCGCCCCGAATTGCGCGAACATCTGACCTGGAGCAGGTAAGTCGTCGTCAGGTCCCTGTGCCATTGAAGAATCGGAAGAGGAGTCCACGGGGGAGTCAGTGGGGTTGCGCACACCGAATCCGAGTTTGTTGAGCCAGCTCATTTTTGAGGAGGTAAAAAGAATAGAGGGGCGATTAGTGGTGTAGGAGGAATTAAAGGATGTGGATGAGGGTAATTTGGGAAAGGAAACAGAGGGTTTGGATATGGAAGAAAGGATGGAGAGGGTGGTTATTGCGGTGGGGATGGTGGTTTTCAGGATCATTCTCAGTGGAGATCGTGTGAGGTTTATGTTGGGGGAGTGCGTGTCCTGTATAAAAACATGTCATTTTCTGATTTTAGTGAAATTGAAATATGAATTTATTTCTAATAGGAAACCGAATAATTATCGATAATCCGGCTTTAAAATAATTAATTTTAATTAAATATTTCATAATATTTACAATTTTTTATAACCATATACTATATAAAGTTTATCAAAAAAATTTATTTAAACCAAACCGGGAGCGAATTAATAAAAATGTACTTAATTCATATTGATAATTAATAAAATCATTTATTTCATTAAATCGTGTTCGAGTCTCGTTATCTAAAAGATCATTTTTTAAAAAAAAATTCATTTTCAACTATATATTATCAAATAATTTTGAACGTATATCCAAAAATATTCCTTACTTTTTAACCTCATATTTTTCAAAAATTACTATTATAAAATTCATTCTTCACAAAAATGGAGCTAAAATATAACCTAAGTTTAGACTTATTTCATAGGAACAATTAACAAAAATTGATGATGTGATAATTGGTAAATAATGATGGTAATTTATTTTAATAAAATTGTACTTTCGAGTGATGATCATTATTTATTTGTTTATGATATAGTTAATTTCAATAGACGAAATTTTTCCATTGAAATGAAATTAAAATTTAATTATTCCATTGAAATTAATTAAAATGTGATTATCCGAAACAAAATTAAAGTACAACAAAAATTAAGCTAAAATAAACTAATTGAATTTAACCACATCGTATATATTTTTGGCAACTTTTTTCAGTGTGATATAGACATGAGGTTGTCGACTTGACAACACCTATCTATTTCGTGTAGTATTTACTTATCTTAAACAAGAAGAAATTTAGGGACCAATAGCGAATTGACTTTTTCTACTCAAAATTTGTATTTTTAAGTTATTACTTTTTTTATAAGAGATTTTTTTTTTCAAGTGAACATAACCTTTTTAAAGAATACATTTCTTCCAAAGCAAGGCTTAAAAGTAAAATCTCTCCCAAACAAAGCCTAAGAGTTCAGCAGAGTTATAAGAAGGTTGTACGGTCCAAAGCAATAAGTTGTTTCACAACTTCTCGTATTAATTTTGTTCACATACCATAAATTATTCTATTTCCTTTTCCTGTAGAACATTTAGACTTACCCAGTATAATAAGACTACCAAAGAAATACATGCAACGCAACTGCTATCTAGTCCAACCTAACATACTAAGGACTTGTTTGGGAAAGCTTTTTTTAATCCAAAAAACTGATTTTTTGGCTGTTTTTTCCAGCAAACGGGTCCCGTATAGAGATAATAATTCGGATGTAGGTCTTTCCAACGGTTTGAAAAGCAATCAAAAGTGGCTGAAAATTGGAAACAGACAAGGGCTAAAACATGCCACTAAAAAAAATGAATACATGGAACATGGGAGTATAATCGTGTCATTACAAATTGTGATTGTTCTCAAAAGCTTTCCCAACAATGTAACTCGTAAGAATCATTGTATGAGTGCTAAAAACTATCACTCATTGAGATCGAATGTCAAATTTAAGAAGTGATTTGCTTCAACTAATAGAACAACCTTCAAGATATCCATATCACGTGTTTGTTCTTAAGTGTAGGGAGATTGGAGTGAACACAAAACACTTTAAATCCTGCATTGATGAAAGAAAAACATCATCTTTATCGTATATGTTTGATCCTCAAGTATACATAACAATAAAAATAACACAACCCAAGAAAACACTATTGAGAGAGAGAGAGTGTGTGTGTGTGTGTGTGGGGAGAAATGAATTCAACAAGAAGACAACAATTCCTTGATGGGAAAAAAGATGTCACCATTGTGTAATATACAATATGTTGCAAGCAAGCATGACTTGTCAAAGAATGAGTGAAACATTCAAATTTTGTCAAAGACCCAATGGATCACATATTCTACGGTATAACTGTATTGGTATTCA